>CM064875.1:61352146-61653430 GCA_032719365.1 Prinsepia uniflora
TCCAATTGGGTATAAAAATGAATGAAGGACAAAAAATCCTAATCAAACTATTCTGATCAAAACCAATTAGAGATATTGTGGCAAGCTCTTCCAATAGCAAGATAGAACAAGATTTAGGGGGAAAAAGAAATTTTAAACAAAGACTTTGGTAAAGGGAGAGATTGAAAAAAATAAATTAATTAAAATAACATGATGAGGAACTCAAATTTGAATATGGCTCGAACCACACAATAACCACAAATGGACTCCTATTACTAATAAAAAAAAAAGGAAAAACGGTTCAGAGGAGAGAGAAAATAGGATTGTAGAATGTTGAACTATATTTATGATAGACCAACATATGCTTCTCAAGTGCTTAATCATTTTTCTCTATATATGAATTTTGTCTCAAATTTAAAAAATTAAAATCATATAAAATTACCTCGACCGAAAAGTCCACGTGGACACTATTTACAATAAAAAAAAATCCTTTCTTGGGCCAAAGGAATTAATGGCCCAATTCACAACAAATTAGCCCAAAGATGTCTGCTTGGAAAAAGAGACATGGAAACATATGGAAGGGAAAAAGCGGCTCTAACGCGCACGAAGAGAGAGAAAGGCAAAGGGACTCTTCTCGACAAGATAACTGTTGCACGAACCAGCCAAAGTCTACATGGTAACCAAATTTTTGTACCCTCTATAAATATTCCATTGATTAAATTTATTATTTTTAGATCTCTAATATCTAGTTTAGCCTTAGGTTCATATTCCCACAATCTCCTATATTAAATTCCAATTTTAAATATAAACATATAATATCAAAAATTCATAAATATACTTAAACGATGTCCAATTAACACAAAATCTGTACCATTAGATTCAAAAAGCAAAAACGAGTATTTTTCATGTTGACCGAACAGTGAAAAGCCGCCGCACGCGCCGCCACGCACCAGTGAGACTCTCTGCACGTGGTGGCCACGCTCATATCACATATCTCCTTCAACCTTTAGTAGGTGGACCCATCTGCCTGGTTTTTAGGTTTTTCAACTCGGCGGGTTGACCCCAGGTGTATTTCTTTCGTTTTCCCTCCAAACATTAAGTTTATAACCTTAAAATTTAGTAAAACGTACTAAAAAGTTAGAGAGATTACCTTCACGTTTTGGCCATGGTTCCACCATCCATTCTGCAACTTTTTCATGTTCCAACTTGTGAAGTTTGCCTCTTCCAGGTTGCCTGAGTCCAAGGAGGATAATACGAAACTTTGCTTCGTACACTGATGCCCCAAAATAGTCTAACATCTGACGGGACACATTTTTGGTTTCTCGGGCTTGGGTTCTAGGTTCTTCCCAAACACATCTCTCTTCTCTTCCTTTCTTCCTCTCCCCTTCATTTCTCCCTTTTTCTTTATTCTTTCCCCGTTTCGCTTGATATTTCTCTCCTTTCTCTCAATTTTTCCATTTTCGACTTTTTTCCCCCAAAACCTCTTTTTCGGTGCCCCTCCACCGATCCCCCCCATAACACACACTAATATACATATTTATATAGCGACTAACTCGATGGAAAGGTGAGGAAATAAGGGAGGGAGAACATTCTAGATTACCCTAGAATGTACCTTGTAAAATTATCAAATTAACCATCATGCTAAAATTACCAAAATACATTTATGTCTAAAATTACCAAAATGCCCTTAGTCACTTTTGACCCATATTGAAGCTATTCGATCTCCGATTTTATCATATCGTTTGCCTATGAACTCGGGAGTTCGAGTCCTTTATAATAGTCCTCACGAAATGTCTAGAAAGTGTTCAGGTCAAAAAGTCAACCTTTGACCTTTTTGGGGCAAAACTGCCATTTCACTTTTCTCAAATTTTTGAGTCATTACTACCTACCTTGACAGGACCCGTCCCCGTAGGACATAGATAACCGTGCCCGGTCCTGCTCCCGTCTGACAAGTCAACTGAAAGTCCGAAACAACCCTTCAGCACCTGCCAGACAAGGGAATTTTGTGCCTGTGCCCACACATACCTCCACCTCTGGAATAGCCTCGATCAACGGGCCACAACCTGAAGGGTTAATAAAACAGAAAAGGTTTGAGTGGACAAAAATGATCTCTTATAAAAACATTTATCAAAATACGTTCTTACCCTCCAGTTTTCACAAACTTGCATGCATATCGTAAAACATGAGTAATAGTATGAAATCATTCAAGTATGAACAGTGGACCGATAAAATCAAAACATATTTTCCCATGGTCCATAAAACTCATGTTCACCAAATCAGTTCATGTTATAAACATCAAATTCCGGCTCTCAGGACAACACATGTGAAAACATAATCACTGGCCACAAAGACCAAAAACTCGTACTCAATACCAGTACGTAATCACAAACAACATGTTTCCTTAAATCATTTTAACCGCTAAACCACGGTTTCCTCAAAATCATTTTCCATAATCCACGGGACTTATTTCCATATCCTGTTGCTTAGAGTCACTTTTATCCCTGCAACGCGTGCATATCAATAGGCTCAAGGACCGCTCAAAATCAGAGCATCCGCCGCTGTGAACACATCACCAGCCGGCAATCCGGATCTCGTGAACACATCACTTACCGATCCATATATAATCCAGCACATCTGATCTGAGTCAAGCCTCCCCTGGGCTGCAAGGCAAAGATCGTGCTACGTGACCTCTTCGGGGTAAACACTTCCCTCCCGAAGGCGAGCGTTATCTCCAGGGTGCACTCCGGGGAAAAACATATTTTCTCCCGAAAGCCCTAATTATCCGCAACAAATCATCATCACAAAAACCAGTGAAAACAGTTGCATTGAAAACCAAATCATTTACAATACAGGGTCTCAGCCCCAAGTCCCGATTTACTTTATAAATCCGAAATCATCAATATCATCATGTAATCACATGGAAATACAAATCCAATCAGAAACACAATTCCATTGGGTCCCAAGCCCAAAATATCAATTTCACGTAAATCCGTGCAACCGTAAACCCGAGTTGCCACGATCACGTAAATCCATAAAATCAATCACTCACTCATAATCCGAGTCCAAATATCATTTTCAATTTCTTGACTCATAATCCGAGTCAAAACATTATTTTCAATCCGAGCCTAGCCCAAAACATCATTTGCACGTTCCTCGTAAAACGTGCCCGAAAGACTGATTAAAATAATCACAAAATCACGAGAATACAAAAAGTCATCGAATTCACATGTAACTCCAAATCCGAGTCAAAATCATTATTTACTTGGGTTCTCACGCCCACAATATCATTTTTAACCAATTTCATGATTTCTCGAAAATCGTGCCAAAATATAATAATATAATAATCATAAAACCGAGAAATCACCGAATTGAAATACCAATCATGCCAAAGAATAGCAAATCATATAATGAAGCATTTAAATCATATATGCATGCATCACGGTTAGAAAACAAAGTCCACTCACACACACCGTTCAAAACGGTCCGTTTCCGAGCTGCACGTTTTTCCGTAAAATCTGGAAATCGCAACTCCTGCCCAAAATCATTATAGAGGGTTACTAACATCTCAAAATACAACATATAATTTTCCCCAATTTTTTCGGGATTTAAATACGTATTTTACTCGTAAAACACAACTTCGGATACGCGGAACATTATCGAAACAATATCCGATTCCCTCGAAACCAACGTTAAAATGTTTGTTACACTGAGAGGATCAAAAGTCATGTTGACCTCACCTTGAGACTAGGCTGGACACGCCCTTACGCGCCGCCGTGAGTGGCTGCGCGTGAAACCCACGCGCCAGCTACAGTGTCGTCGTTCATGCCCGTTTGTCTGGTAAACGGGTCGTTTAACCCGCGATCAGACCCGTTTGGTTTTCTGTCAATTCCACACTGAATTCATCAATTAAACATTCATATAGCTTCGAATTAAGTTCAATTAAAGATCTGTGGACTCAATTACAATCGAACTTACCTCAAACCTCATGATCACAGTTGATCATTCGAAGAACACCCCGAACACTGTTCATCATCAGAAATCCCTCAATTCACACGATTTCCTTAAATTGATTCATCAAGAAGCTTCAATAGACTCAGGTCAACATTTCCCCCAACTCAATTGAATCAATTCATGGCTCAAACGCCACGACTCAATCTCGATTCTTCGAAGAACGGCCGTCACTGTGCAACCATGGAGTTCCGTCAATCTCAACCAGTTTCTTCCAATTGATGAACCCAGAAGCATCGTGGGATCATGAGAAGTCGTTTCCCCACAACAATTGAATCAATCGAAGCCTCAAACTCCACGACTCAAGCTCGAAGTTCCTCACTGTTACCAAACCCGTTCAGAGCCAATTGGGCATGAATTCATCTCGTTTTTTATTTGAAACAACTCGTCTCAACCTCAGGAAGCTATTTCCAAGCTCCAATTCGATCATCACAGCTCAATTCTTCCAATTTGATTTTCCCTCCCAAAACTCAAAATCCGAAATTCCAGTTCTACAGTTTCCCTCAATCCCTCGTGTTTTCCTCACTCAATCAGTCTCTGAATTCTCTCCAATTTCCGTTCACAAGTTTAGTGGATGGGGAGGAGATTATGGGTGGAAGAATTTTGAATTTTGGTGGTACACGGTTAAGAAAACACAGAAGAGAAAAATGGAGGCTTAATGGATTTTTAATTAATTAATAATTAATAAAACACAATAATTATGTTCTCCCCAAAACAAGGATCCTGGTTTAATGCCTGATTTTAGGGGATGAGTGACACTTGTCACTCATCCAAGTGTGTTAAGTCACCGGGTACTGTTCATATTAAAATATTATTTTAATCCTGGTTCGTTCGGTTAATCGAGCCCGATTCCGTGACCATAACTTCGTCGTCGAATCTCCGATTTCGGCATGCCGTCTGTCGTTGGATTCGTATCGACGAGACCTACGTAACGGTCCTTGGCCCTTGTCCATCGGACCTCCCGATCGAAAAGTCAATATTTGGCCCCTAACATGGCAAATTACCAAAATACCCCTCAACTTCCGAACATCATAACTTTCTCTACGAATGTCGGAATCGAACGTGCCACCTGTCTATGAACTCGTGACGTCCCGAACTACGTCACAGTCATCGGTCAAAGTCCGTTTGACCGATCGAACTAAAAGTCAACATTTTACCCACGCTAGGGGCAAAACGGTCATTTTGCACGTTTCGTCCGATTTCACTCAACTAATCCCCGATTAGTCATTCTAATTCATAATTAATTAATATTCAATCCCGGTATTCGGGATGGGTCATTACATACCTCCCTTTAAAAAAAATCGTCCTCAAATTTTTAGACAAACCAATATGGATATTATGCTTACTTTTCAAAATCCATATCAAGCCACATCACATTAACTAAGTAACCACTGATTAACAGATCAGCCAACCGATCATTGATACTTAGATACTATCTTTGAAAATCAATTTGTACAAGCAATCTCAGAAAATGTAGAAGATATCGCCCCTGTCATATTCAAAAACAAACATAACTGATGAACTAAATCACACCAATTCTATAACCAGGCTTAATTAGCCATCAACTTAAGCACCAGTTATAACAAAAAACGGCACTACTTGTAGGCTAATACCCCAAAATCTATACAAAGTATCATCTGAGTCAAATCCTAAAACAGCAATAACACACTATCCAGACAATATTCCACAGGAAATAAGCACAGCTCGATCTCCGAGTTATTTATACACTACTGGTAAGCCAACCACCTAGGAAACAAAGCTCAGCTCTAGGACGTCTGAGTGAAAACCAACTCAGGAAACAAAGCATAACTCTAGGACATCTGAGTTGCTATTACAATACTAGTCCCAAGAAAGGAGTTTTAACTCGACGTCTGAGTCTGACCAACCACTGCCGACTTAGCAAACGATCCTAGTTCGACGTCTGAGTCGCCACCATAATACTAGTCTCAAGAAAGGAGCTTTAACTCGACTCTTAAGAGTGACCAACCGCTCAAGGAACCAAAATCCAGCTCTGGACGTCTAAGTGCCAACCACATCCAAAATAGTTGACTTGTGCACCATAGTTCATAGATAACAAGAGAACACACATTCATAATCACATATATCCATTCCTTAAAAACCAAATCATAATTTCGAAATCCAAGCCTAAACCTAATCACAATTTTCATAAACCTTGTAAAATGTGTACTCGAAATCAATTTAAGAATTCCCAAAATCATCAATAATCATTTGAAAACCAAATTCAAATCCATATCTCAAAATTCAGGCCTAAGCCTAAAACTCAATCTTTGTAATATCTCGTAAAATGTGCACTAAAAATAATTTCCATAAAATCACCAAAAATCACGTAAAAATCATAATCAATCCATATCACATAAATCACATAATAAAGCATTTAAAATATTTAAATATTTAAATATGCATGCATAGTAATTTTAAGAAAATAAAAGTCTACTCACCGTGCTTTTAGACTATCTTACTAAGCTCTGATACCAAGTTGAGAAGACTTGTTCTTAAGTTATTTTGATAATAGTACTGGCTCTGCTCCCGTCTGACAAGCATTCCGACTTTACCAAGACTTACTCTTAATTCTTTCTAGACAGGAGATTTTTCTGACTTTACTTATATTTATATTTTGATAGGTTAACCAACAGAATTCATCTCTTGCGGGATAACCACCTACATCCAGTCCACTAACCTCGTCAAATAGTGGAACCTGTTGGTATTACTCCTTCCGAACATTAATCCGTTAAACAATTATTGAAATATTCCTATTTAAATCATTTTAGTGAAATCATATATTATAGTAATTATAAATAATAAATTTACATAATAGTTTAAAAGAAAGGAAAGTCTATTCATACCTACTTCTCACGTAACCAAATCTCTGTATCCTCCGTAAATCTTCCATTCATTAAATTTATTGTTTTTAAATCTCTAATATCTAGTGTAGTATTAGATTCATATTCCCACAATTTTTTATATTAAATTCCAATCTTAAATATAAACATATAATATCAAAATTCAGAAATATACTCAAACGATGTCCAATTAACTCAAAACATGTACCACTAGATTCGGAATGTAAAAACGAGTATTTTTCATGTTGATTGAACGGTGAAAGGCCGTCGCAGGCACCACCAAGCGCCATTGAGGCTCTCTGCGCATGGTGGCCACGTACTTGCCACATACCTCATTCAACCTCCAGCAGATCGACCCATCTGCCTGGTTTTCGAGTTTTCCCACCCGGTGCGTTAACTCAGATGTATTTCCTTCATTTTACCTCCAAATCTTAAGTTCTATACATTGATTTAGATAGTCTCGATCCCAAAAACATCTTTATAACCTTAAAATTTATTAAAACATACTAAAAAAAATTAGAGGGCTTACCTTCACATTTCGGTCATGTTTCCACCATCCATTCTGCAACTTTCTCACGTTCCAACTCGTGAAGTTTGACTCTTCCATGTCGCCTGAGTCCAAGGAGGATGATACAAAGTTTTGTTTCACACACAGATTCCCCAAAATAGCCTAACATCTCACGAGATACATTTTTGGTTTCTCGAGCTTGGGTTCTAGGTTATTCCTAAGCACCTTTTTTTTTTTTTTTTACTTTCTTCCGTTTTCCTTCTTTTTTCCCCTTTCTCCGGTCATTTCTCTCATTTCTCTTAGTTTTTCCACTTTTGGTTCTTTTCCCCCAAGACCTCTTTTTCAGTGCCTCTCCACCGACCCCCCACAACACACACTAATATACATATTTATAGAGAGACTAAGTCGATGGAAAGGTGAAAAACTTAGGAAGGAGAGAAAATTATAGATTACCCTAGAATACCCCTTATAAAATTACCAAATTACCCTTCATGTTAAAATTACCAAAATACCCTTGTGCCTAAAATTACCAAAATGCCTTAATCATTTTTGACGTAGATCGAACCTATTCAATAACCGATTCAACATACCGCATGCCTATGAACTCAAGAGTTCGAATCCTTTGTAATGGTACTCACGAAAGGTTTAGAAAGTGTTAGGTCAAGAAAGTCAACCTTTGACCTTATAGAGGCAAAACCGTCATTTCACTTTTCTCGAATTTCTGGGTCGTTACATCGACTGCTAACCAAAGTAGCCTTTTAGGCATCCAAACATCTCTCCCTTGATGTCTTAACATCATTTTGAATGCTCTACAACCTATGGCATGATTGTAACTGATATTCATTAGGTTGATAATTTTTAGAATGTTCTGCCTGCTCAATGCTAGATTGCGAAAGGAATAATTTACTTTCTGCACTTTTAATTTTACTTCTCGCATTTCAATATTTCTGCACTTTTAATTTTACTTCTCGCATTTCAATACTAACACATTTACTCTTCAGTATCTGTACCTTGCTTTCATCACAATATATACTAGATTTCTTAAGGAGAGATTAGTACTCGAGATATGTCATCCAATGTTTTTCATGACTTCTTAAGTCATGAAACCACCTTTTTGTCTTAGTCCGATACTATTATCCCGACTTGAGGAAATCTGTATATCTAACTACTAACTCACTAAAATAACGAGTTGTTAACTCGAACATCATGGAAATCACAAAAAGATTGGACTAGATTGGAAAAAAACAATTATTAAAGTCCTTGGATGCATTAACCTGGGAACCAAAATGAACCCATCTACACCTACTTTGAAGGCAACTAAGACCGATTTGTTTTCTAGTCAGCCTTACTATGGATGACTATGGCTCGAAGACCCTTTCATTTCATTACTTTCAAGTCATCCGATAATCCATACTACATCTCACAAAAGAGACCCACGCGAAACTCGCTCCTTCAATTCGCATCCTGGTTCCGTACGGAGGCCCATCGAAGGTTACCTCAGACACTCCGTCATGACTACGTATTTTTGGGCAAGAATAGACACCGAACTCGAGGTATGTTGTCTGATAACTGAAGGACGACGTTTAGATGATGAAAGTCAATAGTGAAAACGACGAATTTTAGGAGGTCATGTGACAGGACCCATCCCAATCCCCCCGGGATTACCATGGAATGTGCCCTGCTCCCGTCCAACAAGGGGTGTCAGACAAAGGATGACCAAGAGCCACTGCCCAAACAGGGCATCCAGAGTGCGCAAGGATCGATGGAGGAGGTGTGCAATGTCCCAGTCCCTGCTGCAAACGCATCCGTGATCAACCTGAAGGGCATTAAAACCAAAAGCTGTGAGTGGACAAAAACCAGTAAGTTCATCAAATACATTTACAAGACATTTATGCCCTCCAATAAAAACGTATGCATGCCACAAAAACCAGTAACCAAAACGTTTGCTCAACCGAGCCCTTAGGGCCTTAGCCCAAAAACCGTTAACCAAAAACCAAGTGTGGGAACTCAGCCCAAAACCGTGGAATACCACCACCATACATATACGACCATGTGGGTCACCACCCACTACCATAAATGAACATTAATTCATTAAAATCACACAATCATAAATCCACCCGGAAAGCCATTTCATTAATTCGTATTTTACCATTACCATCACCAGCATCCCTGATGCTAGACGTCCCTGACGTCATGTCTCACGGTTTCATAAGCTACGCGTGCTGCCCGGGGTCTCTCCGGGTCCATATATCTGACATCCCTGATGTCTGACGTCCCAGACGTCAATCATACCAATCCTGCTCCTGAGTCATCATACGGTCCGGCTGCTCCGTATGGTGACCCTTCACAGGCAATGCACCGTGACTTCCCCAGTGTCCCAGACATCTGGAGGAGACCATCATATATCCATGTGTACAGATGGTATATGGAAAACAGTTTTTATTAATTCATTTCACAACATCACAATGGGCCCTGCCCGAATTTTCCATAAAACAACACATTTCCATTTAGGGTCCCTGACCCGAAACCACATTTATTAAATGTAGGGCCCCTGACCCGAAATCATCATTTTAATCCAATTGGGCCCCATGCCCGATAACATAACTCAAATGGGTCTCAGCCCGATTTCATACCAACTGGGCCCCTGGCCCGATTTCATTAACCAACTGGGCCCCCGGCCCGATTCTCAAATGGACTCCAAGTCCGAAATTTCCAAAACAAGTGGGCCTCAAGCCCGAGTTCATCTTTCCAATATAAAAACCATTTTATCATAATATTTATTTAACCACAAGCATGCAAAACCACAAATAAACCGTTAATCCCGATACACGTGAAATACGGAAAACACCTCGAAATACGTGCAACATACCCAAAATCAATACTCACAAATACCATCATAGAAATCATGTATATAAACCATATAACACATTTAAGCATGCATAGGATTTATAAAACCAAAGTCCACTCACAGACCGTTTTAATCGTGTGCCGCGATATGCGTGCCACCGGCCCTCCCGGGCCACACAACTATCACCGGGACTCCCAATCCTGTCCAAGTCACATTAGAGGGTCACTAACCTCAACATTAACATCCTATCAAAGTCCCGTAATTTTCCCGAATTTTTACTTATTTTGAAACTTAATTTAAAACCTTCGGACATCCCGAACAATATCGAGACGGTGTCCGATCGACACGAAACCAATTCCAAAATGTCCGTTACATTAAATAGGACAGAAGTCATGTTGACCTCACCTCGAGATTCGCGCCCACGCGCCGTCACGCGCCGCCGTGAGTGGCTGCGCGTGAAACCCACGCGCCTGCTACAGTGTCACCAGCCCAACCCGTTTGTCTGGTAAACGGGTCCAATTTGCTCGCGATACGACCCGGTTCCAATCCTATCAATTCAGCCTTAATTACAACAATTGATCATTCCATTAGCTTCGTTTTAAGTTTAATTTAAGTTCTGTAACATTGATTACACAATTCATTACCTACAATTCCACGATTCGATGATGAACACCAAGAACACCCGTCCATTGTTCATCCTTCGAACCCCATCCATTTCGATTGATATCCTGAAATTGATTCAACCAGAAGCTTCCATGGACTCCGTAGATCATTTCCCCCAACCCAATTGCTTCAATCCAGTGTTCAATCGTCACGACTCAAACTCGAGCACCGTCACTGTGCAACCATGGAATTCTGCCATTCTCCAACGTTTTCCTTCAATTGATGATCCCAGAAGCATCGTGGGATCATGAGAAAGCATTTCCCCACAACAATTGAGTCAATCACAGCCCCAAACTCCACGACTCAGCCTCGATTTCTTCCTCTGTCACCAAGCTCGATCAGAGCCAATTGGTGGCCAAATCCCTTCGTTCCTTCGACAATTCTGATCGTTGTGATCCCAGAAAGCTCGAAGTAATCACCAATTCGATCCTCACAGCCCCAAGTTTAAAATCCGAACTTCCCCCCCAAAATCCAAATTTTCGAATTTCAGTTCCTCAGCCTTCCTCAATCTCCCGTGTTTACCCAACTCAGTTCAACCTCACAATTCCCTCAGTTTCTCACTCACGAGCTTAGCAATGGCAGAGGATTTTAGGTTGGGTAGAAGCTGGGTTGGTTGTACACGGTTAAGCAAATTAGGGAGGGATAATGGAAATTAAAAGATTAATTAATTAATTAAAAATTAATTAAACATCATGATGAGGTCTCCCCCAAAAACATGGATTCTGATTTCAAGGGATGAGTGACACTTGTCACTCATCCAGGTGTGTAGGGTCAACGGTCACTATTCATTATTATATTATTATTTTAATCCCGGCCTCGGTTCGTTAGTTCGTTTCCTTGACCATAACGTCGTCGTCGGATCTCCGATTTCGGCATGCCGCCTGTCGTTGGATTCGTATCGACGATACCTACGTAACGGTCCTTGGCCCTCGCCCATCGGACCTCCCGGTCAGAAAGTCAACATTTGGCCCCTAATAAGCCAAATTACCAAAATACCCCTCAACTTCCGAACCTCATAACTTTCTCTACGAATGTCGGAATCGAACGTGCCACCTGTCTATGAACTCGTGACGTCCCGAACTACGTCACGGTCATCGGTCAAAGTCCATTTGACCGCCCGAACAAAAAGTCAACATTTTGCCCACGACCAGGGGTAAAATGGTCATTTTGCACATTTTGTCCGATTCCGCCCTACTAACCACCGTTCAACCTCGCTAATCAAGATTAGTCACTAAACTAATCCCGGAATTCGGGACGGGTCGTTACAATCTTCCCTCCTTAATAAATTTCGTCCTCGAAATTCCAACCAATCTAAACTCAACGTACTTCCCTCCTTAAAAAGTTTCGCTCTCGAAACTCGATTACCCTGATTCCACGAACACCCCGTGGAAAGTGGAATCGACCACGCAACACGTGTACACCCGCACACCAACTACTTAGACAAAACTTGTCTACACCCAAACGTACCACTAGTACTCAAAACGCAACGATTACATTCGACCCCGTCGAATGACTGAAACTACTAGTTTCGAATTTGACACCACTTGTCAAATCCACCCTCTCGTTGACGCAACAACTCGACGGTTCCTTTCCCATTCCCACTAGGAGTCAGCTGACCCCACTCAACAATCTATGTTGACACATCCTGACAAACTGTCACCACACAGTTGTTGTCAGTCGAAAACTGACACTAGACTCACTCGTGGCTACACATGCCACCAACGTACTCGACTCACCAATACCCTTACCGACATTTCACACGACCTGTGTGTAATTAAACACATCGGAATTACCATGACCCATTGCATAGTAATGTCCGGTCCACAACCAATCCCATGGTATCGGAACCAATCCGACTACCAACACGTTCACCAACACACCTCGGGTATATCCCGTATACCGTAACTAGACATCACAAGTCTACAAGGTATTGTACCTCGAACCATGTACGAAGTACACACATCTACCTAATAACCAGACTACAACCACCTAGGTCATAGCCGAACGCGTTCCAATCATGGAGTACGTTTGCCCAATCCAGCATGAGGCAAATCGAAACTCCACCCAACATCTAGTTCCAATTCCGAATCTGAATCCGCAACTTCGTAAGAAATCCCGGATCCAAACCCAGACATCACCTTTTAATTCATATCCAAATCTGAATCCGAAATCATTATTCCGTAAGCTAGCATTTGGAATAACCATTCCGTACCCAAACCCGGAAATATACTTTCAAGTTCCAAAACCGAATCCTGAATCGTCACCCAGAAATTCGATTCCAAATCCCGAAATCTCGTTCACATTTACCAAGACACACCAAAACCAAACCTATCGGTTACCCGTTCAATACACTTGATTGACTTCATAGGGAAGCCAATCCAACCTCCACACGTCTAAGGTTGACAAAATTCAACTACCTTGAAAACCTACTCACCCGAGTAGAATACCATACGGGCCCCACTTCGAAAAGAAGTTCAATCCCGTCATTTACGACTCACGTACCAAGGTAAGAGTGATATACTCTCCCCCTATCTGAATCATCAAGATCACGACCCAGATAGACACTGTGTCCCTGACAAGAACGTCAACATCTTAGATCGCCACAACGATCGACAACCGTCTCCCACAACTAGACAGATCAGTCAACGACGAGACACGTCGAGACTGCGGATTCTCACGGATTACCTTGTATCAATCCTTGTCATTCCACCTAGGAAAACCAAGGATGATCCAAAACAATGACACCAATACTCATTCTACGTGGATGCAACAAAACTCACTGCACTCACCACGCCATGTACCCCAACATCGTCTGCCACCAAGCAGAAAATGAGAAATCTCGCTTACCTAATTTCGAACACGTAGCTCCTCCTAAGGACCTCACAACACACACAGGCTCCCCAACCAATACACGCTCAACGTACTGGTAACTACAGTCAATGTCTGCCAGGGTAGAAAGCAAGAAGTCAACCCCAATGACTTCGGAATACCAATCACCAAGACGAACACCACTCTCGTTCCCCAATCACAACTCTCTTCGACACTAAGGTTCCAACCATGTTGGAAACAGACATGCTCCCAACAAGACGTCAAGTCTAACCACTAGACTTCCTACTTCCTCAATTCACTTGGACAATCCCGTGTCCACAATCAATCCGCTATTGTTCCGTTCGCACATCCCGACCTTTACAGGTTCAACACTCGGTTTCCCAAGTTCTCAATTACAAATTCCTACCTTTATACCACTAATGGTTTTCCTCGTCTTTTCCAGTTTTAATCATTTCCATGTACATTTTAGGGATATTTAAAAACATAAATCACACTAACTTTGGAGTTGCCAACAACTCCCCCAAATCCACCAATTATCATGACGTAGGGGACGTCATCCCAAGATTACTCAAGTCTCAATTATACCCTTTTTAATCCACTCCTTACTGGTTATCTCACCACTATTGGGACTTATCCCAACACAGCACAATCGTAACTGGATCCCATCCAGTCCATCACTCAACCACTACCGAATCTCAAAGACCGAACATATGTTCATCATGACGGAGTCACACCCCAATTTGTGGCTCATCGTCAACACCATTACCGACACTAGCACCAGCGCTAGTACCAGCACCAACACACTATCAACAACACTAATATCAGCACACAGGCATCCATACTAGCATCAGCACAAAAGTACCAACCCCGTAAACATCCATACTGCACACCGTGTGCAAATACGACAACCCTGGATCTCCGTTCATACGGAACGACGATCCCGTACCTCACGTCTATGGGTACCACTATTCTGACAATCCTCATCAGGAAAATGAACGTTCCCCGAACGTCCCCTGATCTCCAAGTATTATAACCACACTAATTACCCTCGATAGCCAGTCATCTCCATATGACTTCCGACTAACTGTCATTGCTATCGAGATCCGCATCCACACATCACACCAATACCCGATCCAACACGGGATTCCATAATTTATCTCAGAACCGTATCCGTAAATCGGATCCCATAGTTCTGCCTAGACTCACCAGAACCATCCACATGGTCATCCATGACCTCAGCCTCTCGTCGCAGCACAAGTTCTCATCCACTAGCCACAATTAAGGTTTACCTTTTTACTACTAGAGTTCCACAATCACACCCTATGGTTCAACCGAACCAACCAGCTTTCCGTAATATAAAATTCACAACCTGACCGACCCCGCGGTCTAGACATCGTATAGACGTCAAATCCAATCCTACCATCAACTCAATGTGGGTTCCACCACTAAGGTCACCGGCCAACTCCGATGAACCAACATCTCTCACACCAACAACCACCACTAGGGTTCACATTTTAAACCATTACTCACATGAGGTTCCCCGAACCTGGCTGCACCTAGCAGCACAACAATCCAATATCACATGACCGAACCGACGGTCCCACTATACCAGTTCACCACAATCAACCCCACCTGGGTCGAATCACATTAATGCACGGCGTATCGGGCCAATCACACTCCATCCACTATCCAAACCCAAAAACTATCTATCAGGTTGATAACGAATTGCAGCCCAATGAGACATCACACCCTCGACCTGCGCGCACAAATAGAGCAACCGTGCTCTGATACCAAGTTGACAGGACCCATCCCAATCCCCCCGGGATTACCATGGAATGTGCCCTGCTCCCGTCCAACAAGGGGTGTCAGACAAAGGATGACCAAGAGCCACTGCCCAAACAGGGCATCCAGAGTGCGCAAGGATCGATGGAGGAGGTGTGCAATGTCCCAGTCCCTGCTGCAAACGCATCCGTGATCAACCTGAAGGGCATTAAAACCAAAAGCTGTGAGTGGACAAAAACCAGTAAGTTCATCAAATACATTTACAAGACATTTATGCCCTCCAATCAAAACGTATGCATGCCACAAAAACCAGTAACCAAAACGTTTGCTCAACCGAGCCCTTAGGGCCTTAGCCCAAAAACCGTTAACCAAAAACCAAGTGTGGGAACTCAGCCCAAAACCGTGGAATACCACCACCATACATATACGACCATGTGGGTCACCACCCACTACCATAAATGAACATTAATTCATTAAAATCACACAATCATAAATCCACCCGGAAAGCCATTTCATTAATTCGTATTTTACCATTACCATCACCAGCATCCCTGATGCTAGACGTCCCTGACGTCATGTCTCACGGTTTCATAAGCTACGCGTGCTGCCCGAGGTCTCTCCGGGTCCATATATCTGACATCCCTGATGTCTGACGTCCCAGACGTCAATCATAGCAATCCTGCTCCTGAGTCATCATACGGTCCGGCTGCTCCGTATGGTGCCCCTTCACAGGCAATGCACCGTGACTTCCCCAGTGTCCCAGACATCTGGAGGAGACCATCATATATCCATGTGTACAGATGGTATATGGAAAACAGTTTTTATTAATTCATTTCACAACATCACAATGGGCCCTGCCCGAATTTTCCATAAAACAACACATTTCCATTTAGGGTCCCTGACCCGAAACCACATTTATTAAATGTAGGGCCCCTGACCCGAAATCATCATTTTAATCCAACTGGGCCCCATGCCCGATAACATAACTCAAATGGGTCTCAGCCCGATTTCATACCAACTGGGCCCCTGGCCCGATTTCATTAACCAACTGGGCCCCCGGCCCGATTCTCAAATGGACTCCAAGTCCGAAATTTCCAAAACAAGTGGGCCTCAAGCCCGAGTTCATCTTTCCAATATAAAAACCATTTTATCATAATATTTATTTAACCACAAGCATGCAAAACCACAAATAAACCGTTAATCCCGATACACGTGAAATACGGAAAACACCTCGAAATACGTGCAACATACCCAAAATCAATACTCACAAATACCATCATAGAAATCATGTATATAAACCATATAACACATTTAAGCATGCATAGGATTTATAAAACCAAAGTCCACTCACAGACCGTTTTAATCGTGTGCCTCGATATGCGTGCCACCGGCCCTCCCGGGCCACACAACTATCACCGGGACTCCCAATCCTGTCCAAGTCACATTAGAGGGTCACTAACCTCAACATTAACATCCTATCAAAGTCCCGTAATTTTCCCGAATTTTTACTTATTTTGAAACTTAATTTAAAACCTTCGGACATCCCGAACAATATCAAGACGGTGTCCGATCGACACGAAACCAATTCCAAAATGTCCGTTACATTAAATAGGACAGAAGTCATGTTGACCTCACCTCGAGATTCGCGCCCACGCGCCGTCACGCGCCGCCGTGAGTGGCTGCGCGTGAAACCCACGCGCCTGCTACAGTGTCACCAGCCCAACCCGTTTGTCTGGTAAACGGGTCCAATTTGCCCGCGATACGACCCGGTTCCAATCCTATCAATTCAGCCTTAATTACAACAATTGATCATTCCATTAGCTTCGTTTTATGTTTAATTTAAGTTCTGTAACATTGATTACACAATTCATTACCTACAATTCCACGATTCGATGATGAACACCAAGAACACCCGTCCATTGTTCATCCTTCGAACCCCATCCATTTCGATTGATATCCTGAAATTGATTCAACCAGAAGCTTCCATGGACTCCGTAGATCATTTCCCCCAACCCAATTGCTTCAATCCAGTGTTCAATCGTCACGACTCAAACTCGAGCACCGTCACTGTGCAACCATGGAATTCTGCCATTCTCCAACGTTTTCCTTCAATTGATGATCCCAGAAGCATCGTGGGATCATGAGAAAGCATTTCCCCACAACAATTGAGTCAATCACAGCCCCAAACTCCACGACTCAGCCTCGATTTCTTCCTCTGTCACCAAGCTCGATCAGAGCCAATTGGTGGCCAAATCCCTTCGTTCCTTCGACAATTCTGATCGTTGTGATCCCAGAAAGCTCGAAGTAATCACCAATTCGATCCTCACAGCCCCAAGTTTAAAATCCGAACTTCCCCCCCAAAATCCAAATTTTCGAATTTCAGTTCCTCAGCCTTCCTCAATCTCCCGTGTTTACCCAACTCAGTTCAACCTCACAATTCCCTCAGTTTCTCACTCACGAGCTTAGCAATGGCAGAGGATTTTAGGTTGGGTAGAAGCTGGGTTGGTTGTACACGGTTAAGCAAATTAGGGAGGGATAATGGAAATTAAAAGATTAATTAATTAATTAAAAATTAATTAAACATCATGATGAGGTCTCCCCCAAAAACATGGATTCTGATTTCAAGGGATGAGTGACACTTGTCACTCATCCAGGTGTGTAGGGTCAACGGTCACTATTCATTATTATATTATTATTTTAATCCCGGCCTCGGTTCGTTAGTTCGTTTCCTTGACCATAACGTCGTCGTCGGATCTCCGATTTCGGCATGCCGCCTGTCGTTGGATTCGTATCGACGATACCTACGTAACGGTCCTTGGCCCTCGCCCATCGGACCTCCCGGTCAGAAAGTCAACATTTGGCCCCTAATAAGCCAAATTACCAAAATACCCCTCAACTTCCGAACCTCATAACTTTCTCTACGAATGTCGGAATCGAACGTGCCACCTGTCTATGAACTCGTGACGTCCCGAACTACGTCACGGTCATCGGTCAAAGTCCATTTGACCGCCCGAACAAAAAGTCAACATTTTGCCCACGACCAGGGGTAAAATGGTCATTTTGCACATTTTGTCCGATTCCGCCCTACTAACCACCGTTCAACCTCGCTAATCAAGATTAGTCACTAAACTAATCCCGGAATTCGGGACGGGTCGTTACAATCTTCCCTCCTTAATAAATTTCGTCCTCGAAATTCCAACCAATCTAAACTCAACGTACTTCCCTCCTTAAAAAGTTTCGCTCTCGAAACTCGATTACCCTGATTCCACGAACACCCCGTGGAAAGTGGAATCGACCACGCAACACGTGTACACCCGCACACCAACTACTTAGACAAAACTTGTCTACACCCAAACGTACCACTAGTACTCAAAACGCAATGATTACATTCGACCCCGTCGAATGACTGAAACTACTAGTTTCGAATTTGACACCACTTGTCAAATCCACCCTCTCGTTGACGCAACAACTCGACGGTTCCTTTCCCATTCCCACTAGGAGTCAGCTGACCCCACTCAACAATCTATGTTGACACATCCTGACAAACTGTCACCACACAGTTGTTGTCAGTCGAAAACTGACACTAGACTCACTCGTGGCTACACATGCCACCAACGTACTCGACTCACCAATACCCTTACCGACATTTCACACGACCTGTGTGTAATTAAACACATCGGAACTACCATGACCCATTGCATAGTAATGTCCGGTCCACAACCAATCCCATGGTATCGGAACCAATCCGACTACCAACACGTTCACCAACACACCTCGGGTATATCCCGTATACC
Source organism: Prinsepia uniflora (assembly GCA_032719365.1). Taxonomy (NCBI): domain Eukaryota; kingdom Viridiplantae; phylum Streptophyta; class Magnoliopsida; order Rosales; family Rosaceae; genus Prinsepia; species Prinsepia uniflora. The sequence continues at coordinate 61,371,419 of CM064875.1, forward strand.
GTAACTAGACATCACAAGTCTACAAGGTATTGTACCTCGAACCATGTACGAAGTACACACATCTACCTAATAACCAGACTACAACCACCTAGGTCATAGCCGAACGCGTTCCAATCATGGAGTACGTTTGCCCAATCCAGCATGAGGCAAATCGAAACTCCACCCAACATCTAGTTCCAATTCCGAATCTGAATCCGCAACTTCGTAAGAAATCCCGGATCCAAACCCAGACATCACCTTTTAATTCATATCCAAATCTGAATCCGAAATCATTATTCCGTAAGCTAGCATTTGGAATAACCATTCCGTACCCAAACCCGGAAATATACTTTCAAGTTCCAAAACCGAATCCTGAATCGTCACCCAGAAATTCGATTCCAAATCCCGAAATCTCGTTCACATTTACCAAGACACACCAAAACCAAACCTATCGGTTACCCGTTCAATACACTTGATTGACTTCATAGGGAAGCCAATCCAACCTCCACACGTCTAAGGTTGACAAAATTCAACTACCTTGAAAACCTACTCACCCGAGTAGAATACCATACGGGCCCCACTTCGAAAAGAAGTTCAATCCCGTCATTTACGACTCACGTACCAAGGTAAGAGTGATATACTCTCCCCCTATCTGAATCATCAAGATCACGACCCAGATAGACACTGTGTCCCTGACAAGAACGTCAACATCTTAGATCGCCACAACGATCGACAACCGTCTCCCACAACTAGACAGATCAGTCAACGACGAGACACGTCGAGACTGCGGATTCTCACGGATTACCTTGTATCAATCCTTGTCATTCCACCTAGGAAAACCAAGGATGATCCAAAACAATGACACCAATACTCATTCTACGTGGATGCAACAAAACTCACTGCACTCACCACGCCATGTACCCCAACATCGTCTGCCACCAAGCAGAAAATGAGAAATCTCGCTTACCTAATTTCGAACACGTAGCTCCTCCTAAGGACCTCACAACACACACAGGCTCCCCAACCAATACACGCTCAACGTACTGGTAACTACAGTCAATGTCTGCCAGGGTAGAAAGCAAGAAGTCAACCCCAATGACTTCGGAATACCAATCACCAAGACGAACACCACTCTCGTTCCCCAATCACAACTCTCTTCGACACTAAGGTTCCAACCATGTTGGAAACAGACATGCTCCCAACAAGACGTCAAGTCTAACCACTAGACTTCCTACTTCCTCAATTCACTTGGACAATCCCGTGTCCACAATCAATCCGCTATTGTTCCGTTCGCACATCCCGACCTTTACAGGTTCAACACTCGGTTTCCCAAGTTCTCAATTACAAATTCCTACCTTTATACCACTAATGGTTTTCCTCGTCTTTTCCAGTTTTAATCATTTCCATGTACATTTTAGGGATATTTAAAAACATAAATCACACTAACTTTGGAGTTGCCAACAACTCCCCCAAATCCACCAATTATCATGACGTAGGGGACGTCATCCCAAGATTACTCAAGTCTCAATTATACCCTTTTTAATCCACTCCTTACTGGTTATCTCACCACTATTGGGACTTATCCCAACACAGCACAATCGTAACTGGATCCCATCCAGTCCATCACTCAACCACTACCGAATCTCAAAGACCGAACATATGTTCATCATGACGGAGTCACACCCCAATTTGTGGCTCATCGTCAACACCATTACCGACACTAGCACCAGCGCTAGTACCAGCACCAACACACTATCAACAACACTAATATCAGCACACAGGCATCCATACTAGCATCAGCACAAAAGTACCAACCCCGTAAACATCCATACTGCACACCGTGTGCAAATACGACAACCCTGGATCTCCGTTCATACGGAACGACGATCCCGTACCTCACGTCTATGGGTACCACTATTCTGACAATCCTCATCAGGAAAATGAACGTTCCCCGAACGTCCCCTGATCTCCAAGTATTATAACCACACTAATTACCCTCGATAGCCAGTCATCTCCATATGACTTCCGACTAACTGTCATTGCTATCGAGATCCGCATCCACACATCACACCAATACCCGATCCAACACGGGATTCCATAATTTATCTCAGAACCGTATCCGTAAATCGGATCCCATAGTTCTGCCTAGACTCACCAGAACCATCCACATGGTCATCCATGACCTCAGCCTCTCGTCGCAGCACAAGTTCTCATCCACTAGCCACAATTAAGGTTTACCTTTTTACTACTAGAGTTCCACAATCACACCCTATGGTTCAACCGAACCAACCAGCTTTCCGTAATATAAAATTCACAACCTGACCGACCCCGCGGTCTAGACATCGTATAGACGTCAAATCCAATCCTACCATCAACTCAATGTGGGTTCCACCACTAAGGTCACCGGCCAACTCCGATGAACCAACATCTCTCACACCAACAACCACCACTAGGGTTCACATTTTAAACCATTACTCACATGAGGTTCCCCGAACCTGGCTGCACCTAGCAGCACAACAATCCAATATCACATGACCGAACCGACGGTCCCACTATACCAGTTCACCACAATCAACCCCACCTGGGTCGAATCACATTAATGCACGGCGTATCGGGCCAATCACACTCCATCCACTATCCAAACCCAAAAACTATCTATCAGGTTGATAACGAATTGCAGCCCAATGAGACATCACACCCTCGACCTGCGCGCACAAATAGAGCAACCGTGCTCTGATACCAAGTTGACAGGACCCATCCCAATCCCCCCGGGATTACCATGGAATGTGCCCTGCTCCCGTCCAACAAGGGGTGTCAGACAAAGGATGACCAAGAGCCACTGCCCAAACAGGGCATCCAGAGTGCGCAAGGATCGATGGAGGAGGTGTGCAATGTCCCAGTCCCTGCTGCAAACGCATCCGTGATCAACCTGAAGGGCATTAAAACCAAAAGCTGTGAGTGGACAAAAACCAGTAAGTTCATCAAATACATTTACAAGACATTTATGCCCTCCAATCAAAACGTATGCATGCCACAAAAACCAGTAACCAAAACGTTTGCTCAACCGAGCCCTTAGGGCCTTAGCCCAAAAACCGTTAACCAAAAACCAAGTGTGGGAACTCAGCCCAAAACCGTGGAATACCACCACCATACATATACGACCATGTGGGTCACCACCCACTACCATAAATGAACATTAATTCATTAAAATCACACAATCATAAATCCACCCGGAAAGCCATTTCATTAATTCGTATTTTACCATTACCATCACCAGCATCCCTGATGCTAGACGTCCCTGACGTCATGTCTCACGGTTTCATAAGCTACGCGTGCTGCCCGAGGTCTCTCCGGGTCCATATATCTGACATCCCTGATGTCTGATGTCCCAGACGTCAATCATAGCAATCCTGCTCCTGAGTCATCATACGGTCCGGCTGCTCCGTATGGTGCCCCTTCACAGGCAATGCACCGTGACTTCCCCAGTGTCCCAGACATCTGGAGGAGACCATCATATATCCATGTGTACAGATGGTATATGGAAAACAGTTTTTATTAATTCATTTCACAACATCACAATGGGCCCTGCCCGAATTTTCCATAAAACAACACATTTCCATTTAGGGTCCCTGACCCGAAACCACATTTATTAAATGTAGGGCCCCTGACCCGAAATCATCATTTTAATCCAACTGGGCCCCATGCCCGATAACATAACTCAAATGGGTCTCAGCCCGATTTCATACCAACTGGGCCCCTGGCCCGATTTCATTAACCAACTGGGCCCCCGGCCCGATTCTCAAATGGACTCCAAGTCCGAAATTTCCAAAACAAGTGGGCCTCAAGCCCGAGTTCATCTTTCCAATATAAAAACCATTTTATCATAATATTTATTTAACCACAAGCATGCAAAACCACAAATAAACCGTTAATCCCGATACACGTGAAATACGGAAAACACCTCGAAATACGTGCAACATACCCAAAATCAATACTCACAAATACCATCATAGAAATCATGTATATAAACCATATAACACATTTAAGCATGCATAGGATTTATAAAACCAAAGTCCACTCACAGACCGTTTTAATCGTGTGCCTCGATATGCGTGCCACCGGCCCTCCCGGGCCACACAACTATCACCGGGACTCCCAATCCTGTCCAAGTCACATTAGAGGGTCACTAACCTCAACATTAACATCCTATCAAAGTCCCGTAATTTTCCCGAATTTTTACTTATTTTGAAACTTAATTTAAAACCTTCGGACATCCCGAACAATATCAAGACGGTGTCCGATCGACACGAAACCAATTCCAAAATGTCCGTTACATTAAATAGGACAGAAGTCATGTTGACCTCACCCGTTTGTCTGGTAAAGGGGTCCAATTTGCCCGCGATACGACCCGGTTCCAATCCTATCAATTCAGCCTTAATTACAACAATTGATCATTCCATTAGCTTCGTTTTATGTTTAATTTAAGTTCTGTAACATTGATTACACAATTCATTACCTACAATTCCACGATTCGATGATGAACACCAAGAACACCCGTCCATTGTTCATCCTTCGAACCCCATCCATTTCGATTGATATCCTGAAATTGATTCAACCAGAAGCTTCCATGGACTCCGTAGATCATTTCCCCCAACCCAATTGCTTCAATCCAGTGTTCAATCGTCACGACTCAAACTCGAGCACTGTCACTGTGCAACCATGGAATTCTGCCATTCTCCAACGTTTTCCTTCAATTGATGATCCCAGAAGCATCGTGGGATCATGAGAAAGCATTTCCCCACAACAATTGAGTCAATCACAGCCCCAAACTCCACGACTCAGCCTCGATTTCTTCCTCTGTCACCAAGCTCGATCAGAGCCAATTGGTGGCCAAATCCCTTCGTTCCTTCGACAATTCTGATCGTTGTGATCCCAGAAAGCTCGAAGTAATCACCAATTCGATCCTCACAGCCCCAAGTTTAAAATCCGAACTTCCCCCCCAAAATCCAAATTTTCGAATTTCAGTTCCTCAGCCTTCCTCAATCTCCCGTGTTTACCCAACTCAGTTCAACCTCACAATTCCCTCAGTTTCTCACTCACGAGCTTAGCAATGGCAGAGGATTTTAGGTTGGGTAGAAGCTGGGTTGGTTGTACACGGTTAAGCAAATTAGGGAGGGATAATGGAAATTAAAAGATTAATTAATTAATTAAAAATTAATTAAACATCATGATGAGGTCTCCCCCAAAAACATGGATTCTGATTTCAAGGGATGAGTGACACTTGTCACTCATCCAGGTGTGTAGGGTCAACGGTCACTATTCATTATTATATTATTATTTTAATCCCGGCCTCGGTTCGTTAGTTCGTTTCCTTGACCATAACGTCGTCGTCGGATCTCCGATTTCGGCATGCCGCCTGTCGTTGGATTCGTATCGACGATACCTACGTAACGGTCCTTGGCCCTCGCCCATCGGACCTCCCGGTCAGAAAGTCAACATTTGGCCCCTAATAAGCCAAATTACCAAAATACCCCTCAACTTCCGAACCTCATAACTTTCTCTACGAATGTCGGAATCGAACGTGCCACCTGTCTATGAACTCGTGACGTCCCGAACTACGTCACGGTCATCGGTCAAAGTCCATTTGACTGCCCGAACAAAAAGTCAACATTTTGCCCACGACCAGGGGTAAAATGGTCATTTTGCACATTTTGTCCGATTCCGCCCTACTAACCACCGTTCAACCTCGCTAATCAAGATTAGTCACTAAACTAATCCCGGAATTCGGGACGGGTCGTTACAATCTTCCCTCCTTAATAAATTTCGTCCTCGAAATTCCAACCAATCTAAACTCAACGTACTTCCCTCCTTAAAAAGTTTCGCTCTCGAAACTCGATTACCCTGATTCCACGAACACCCCGTGGAAAGTGGAATCGACCACGCAACACGTGTACACCCGCACACCAACTACTTAGACAAAACTTGTCTACACCCAAACGTACCACTAGTACTCAAAACGCAACGATTACATTCGACCCCGTCGAATGACTGAAACTACTAGTTTCGAATTTGACACCACTTGTCAAATCCACCCTCTCGTTGACGCAACAACTCGACGGTTCCTTTCCCATTCCCACTAGGAGTCAGCTGACCCCACTCAACAATCTATGTTGACACATCCTGACAAACTGTCACCACACAGTTGTTGTCAGTCGAAAACTGACACTAGACTCACTCGTGGCTACACATGCCACCAACGTACTCGACTCACCAATACCCTTACCGACATTTCACACGACCTGTGTGTAATTAAACACATCGGAATTACCATGACCCATTGCATAGTAATGTCCGGTCCACAACCAATCCCATGGTATCGGAACCAATCCGACTACCAACACGTTCACCAACACACCTCGGGTATATCCCGTATACCGTAACTAGACATCACAAGTCTACAAGGTATTGTACCTCGAACCATGTACGAAGTACACACATCTACCTAATAACCAGACTACAACCACCTAGGTCATAGCCGAACGCGTTCCAATCATGGAGTACGTTTGCCCAATCCAGCATGAGGCAAATCGAAACTCCACCCAACATCTAGTTCCAATTCCGAATCTGAATCCGCAACTTCGTAAGAAATCCCGGATCCAAACCCAGACATCACCTTTTAATTCATATCCAAATCTGAATCCGAAATCATTATTCCGTAAGCTAGCATTTGGAATAACCATTCCGTACCCAAACCCGGAAATATACTTTCAAGTTCCAAAACCGAATCCTGAATCGTCACCCAGAAATTCGATTCCAAATCCCGAAATCTCGTTCACATTTACCAAGACACACCAAAACCAAACCTATCGGTTACCCGTTCAATACACTTGATTGACTTCATAGGGAAGCCAATCCAACCTCCACACGTCTAAGGTTGACAAAATTCAACTACCTTGAAAACCTACTCACCCGAGTAGAATACCATACGGGCCCCACTTCGAAAAGAAGTTCAATCCCGTCATTTACGACTCACGTACCAAGGTAAGAGTGATATACTCTCCCTCTATCTGAATCATCAAGATCACGACCCAGATAGACACTGTGTCCCTGACAAGAACGTCAACATCTTAGATCGCCACAACGATCGACAACCGTCTCCCACAACTAGACAGATCAGTCAACGACGAGACACGTCGAGACTGCGGATTCTCACGGATTACCTTGTATCAATCCTTGTCATTCCACCTAGGAAAACCAAGGATGATCCAAAACAATGACACCAATACTCATTCTACGTGGATGCAACAAAACTCACTGCACTCACCACGCCATGTACCCCAACATCGTCTGCCACCAAGCAGAAAATGAGAAATCTCGCTTACCTAATTTCGAACACGTAGCTCCTCCTAAGGACCTCACAACACACACAGGCTCCCCAACCAATACACGCTCAACGTACTGGTAACTACAGTCAATGTCTGCCAGGGTAGAAAGCAAGAAGTCAACCCCAATGACTTCGGAATACCAATCACCAAGACGAACACCACTCTCGTTCCCCAATCACAACTCTCTTCGACACTAAGGTTCCAACCATGTTGGAAACAGACATGCTCCCAACAAGACGTCAAGTCTAACCACTAGACTTCCTACTTCCTCAATTCACTTGGACAATCCCGTGTCCACAATCAATCCGCTATTGTTCCGTTCGCACATCCCGACCTTTACAGGTTCAACACTCGGTTTCCCAAGTTCTCAATTACAAATTCCTACCTTTATACCACTAATGGTTTTCCTCGTCTTTTCCAGTTTTAATCATTTCCATGTACATTTTAGGGATATTTAAAAACATAAATCACACTAACTTTGGAGTTGCCAACAACTCCCCCAAATCCACCAATTATCATGACGTAGGGGACGTCATCCCAAGATTACTCAAGTCTCAATTATACCCTTTTTAATCCACTCCTTACTGGTTATCTCACCACTATTGGGACTTATCCCAACACAGCACAATCGTAACTGGATCCCATCCAGTCCATCACTCAACCACTACCGAATCTCAAAGACCGAACATATGTTCATCATGACGGAGTCACACCCCAATTTGTGGCTCATCGTCAACACCATTACCGACACTAGCACCAGCGCTAGTACCAGCACCAACACACTATCAACAACACTAATATCAGCACACAGGCATCCATACTAGCATCAGCACAAAAGTACCAACCCCGTAAACATCCATACTGCACACCGTGTGCAAATACGACAACCCTGGATCTCCGTTCATACGGAACGACGATCCCGTACCTCACGTCTATGGGTACCACTATTCTGACAATCCTCATCAGGAAAATGAACGTTCCCCGAACGTCCCCTGATCTCCAAGTATTATAACCACACTAATTACCCTCGATAGCCAGTCATCTCCATATGACTTCCGACTAACTGTCATTGCTATCGAGATCCGCATCCACACATCACACCAATACCCGATCCAACACGGGATTCCATAATTTATCTCAGAACCGTATCCGTAAATCGGATCCCATAGTTCTGCCTAGACTCACCAGAACCATCCACATGGTCATCCATGACCTCAGCCTCTCGTCGCAGCACAAGTTCTCATCCACTAGCCACAATTAAGGTTTACCTTTTTACTACTAGAGTTCCACAATCACACCCTATGGTTCAACCGAACCAACCAGCTTTCCGTAATATAAAATTCACAACCTGACCGACCCCGCGGTCTAGACATCGTATAGACGTCAAATCCAATCCTACCATCAACTCAATGTGGGTTCCACCACTAAGGTCACCGGCCAACTCCGATGAACCAACATCTCTCACACCAACAACCACCACTAGGGTTCACATTTTAAACCATTACTCACATGAGGTTCCCCGAACCTGGCTGCACCTAGCAGCACAACAATCCAATATCACATGACCGAACCGACGGTCCCACTATACCAGTTCACCACAATCAACCCCACCTGGGTCGAATCACATTAATGCACGGCGTATCGGGCCAATCACACTCCATCCACTATCCAAACCCAAAAACTATCTATCAGGTTGATAACGAATTGCAGCCCAATGAGACATCACACCCTCGACCTGCGCGCACAAATAGAGCAACCGTGCTCTGATACCAAGTTGACAGGACCCATCCCAATCCCCCCGGGATTACCATGGAATGTGCCCTGCTCCCGTCCAACAAGGGGTGTCAGACAAAGGATGACCAAGAGCCACTGCCCAAACAGGGCATCCAGAGTGCGCAAGGATCGATGGAGGAGGTGTGCAATGTCCCAGTCCCTGCTGCAAACGCATCCGTGATCAACCTGAAGGGCATTAAAACCAAAAGCTGTGAGTGGACAAAAACCAGTAAGTTCATCAAATACATTTACAAGACATTTATGCCCTCCAATCAAAACGTATGCATGCCACAAAAACCAGTAACCAAAACGTTTGCTCAACCGAGCCCTTAGGGCCTTAGCCCAAAAACCGTTAACCAAAAACCAAGTGTGGGAACTCAGCCCAAAACCGTGGAATACCACCACCATACATATACGACCATGTGGGTCACCACCCACTACCATAAATGAACATTAATTCATTAAAATCACACAATCATAAATCCACCCGGAAAGCCATTTCATTAATTCGTATTTTACCATTACCATCACCAGCATCCCTGATGCTAGACGTCCCTGACGTCATGTCTCACGGTTTCATAAGCTACGCGTGCTGCCCGAGGTCTCTCCGGGTCCATATATCTGACATCCCTGATGTCTGACGTCCCAGACGTCAATCATAGCAATCCTGCTCCTGAGTCATCATACGGTCCGGCTGCTCCGTATGGTGCCCCTTCACAGGCAATGCACCGTGACTTCCCCAGTGTCCCAGACATCTGGAGGAGACCATCATATATCCATGTGTACAGATGGTATATGGAAAACAGTTTTTATTAATTCATTTCACAACATCACAATGGGCCCTGCCCGAATTTTCCATAAAACAACACATTTCCATTTAGGGTCCCTGACCCGAAACCACATTTATTAAATGTAGGGCCCCTGACCCGAAATCATCATTTTAATCCAACTGGGCCCCATGCCCGATAACATAACTCAAATGGGTCTCAGCCCGATTTCATACCAACTGGGCCCCTGGCCCGATTTCATTAACCAACTGGGCCCCCGGCCCGATTCTCAAATGGACTCCAAGTCCGAAATTTCCAAAACAAGTGGGCCTCAAGCCCGAGTTCATCTTTCCAATATAAAAACCATTTTATCATAATATTTATTTAACCACAAGCATGCAAAACCACAAATAAACCGTTAATCCCGATACACGTGAAATACGGAAAACACCTCGAAATACGTGCAACATACCCAAAATCAATACTCACAAATACCATCATAGAAATCATGTATATAAACCATATAACACATTTAAGCATGCATAGGATTTATAAAACCAAAGTCCACTCACAGACCGTTTTAATCGTGTGCCTCGATATGCGTGCCACCGGCCCTCCCGGGCCACACAACTATCACCGGGACTCCCAATCCTGTCCAAGTCACATTAGAGGGTCACTAACCTCAACATTAACATCCTATCAAAGTCCCGTAATTTTCCCGAATTTTTACTTATTTTGAAACTTAATTTAAAACCTTCGGATATCCCGAACAATATCAAGACGGTGTCCGATCGACACGAAACCAATTCCAAAATGTCCGTTACATTAAATAGGACAGAAGTCATGTTGACCTCACCTCGAGATTCGCGCCCACGCGCCGTCACGCGCCGCCGTGAGTGGCTGCGCGTGAAACCCACGCGCCTGCTACAGTGTCACCAGCCCAACCCGTTTGTCTGGTAAACGGGTCCAATTTGCCCGCGATACGACCCGGTTCCAATCCTATCAATTCAGCCTTAATTACAACAATTGATCATTCCATTAGCTTCGTTTTAAGTTTAATTTAAGTTCTGTAACATTGATTACACAATTCATTACCTACAATTCCACGATTCGATGATGAACACCAAGAACACCCGTCCATTGTTCATCCTTCGAACCCCATCCATTTCGATTGATATCCTGAAATTGATTCAACCAGAAGCTTCTATGGACTCCGTAGATCATTTCCCCCAACCCAATTGCTTCAATCCAGTGTTCAATCGTCACGACTCAAACTCGAGCACCGTCACTGTGCAACCATGGAATTCTGCCATTCTCCAACGTTTTCCTTCAATTGATGATCCCAGAAGCATCGTGGGATCATGAGAAAGCATTTCCCCACAACAATTGAGTCAATCACAGCCCCAAACTCCACGACTCAGCCTCGATTTCTTCCTCTGTCACCAAGCTCGATCAGAGCCAATTGGTGGCCAAATCCCTTCGTTCCTTCGACAATTCTGATCGTTGTGATCCCAGAAAGCTCGAAGTAATCACCAATTCGATCCTCACAGCCCCAAGTTTAAAATCCGAACTTCCCCCCCAAAATCCAAATTTTCGAATTTCAGTTCCTCAGCCTTCCTCAATCTCCCGTGTTTACCCAACTCAGTTCAACCTCACAATTCCCTCAGTTTCTCACTCACGAGCTTAGCAATGGCAGAGGATTTTAGGTTGGGTAGAAGCTGGGTTGGTTGTACACGGTTAAGCAAATTAGGGAGGGATAATGGAAATTAAAAGATTAATTAATTAATTAAAAATTAATTAAACATCATGATGAGGTCTCCCCCAAAAACATGGATTCTGATTTCAAGGGATGAGTGACACTTGTCACTCATCCAGGTGTGTAGGGTCAACGGTCACTATTCATTATTATATTATTATTTTAATCCCGGCCTCGGTTCGTTAGTTCGTTTCCTTGACCATAACGTCGTCGTCGGATCTCCGATTTCGGCATGCCGCCTGTCGTTGGATTCGTATCGACGATACCTACGTAACGGTCCTTGGCCCTCGCCCATCGGACCTCCCGGTCAGAAAGTCAACATTTAGCCCCTAATAAGCCAAATTACCAAAATACCCCTCAACTTCCGAACCTCATAACTTTCTCTACGAATGTCGGAATCGAACGTGCCACCTGTCTATGAACTCGTGACGTCCCGAACTACGTCACGGTCATCGGTCAAAGTCCATTTGACCGCCCGAACAAAAAGTCAACATTTTGCCCACGACCAGGGGTAAAATGGTCATTTTGCACATTTTGTCCGATTCCGCCCTACTAACCACCGTTCAACCTCGCTAATCAAGATTAGTCACTAAACTAATCCCGGAATTCGGGACGGGTCGTTACATCATGTGAAGACTAATTAGTAAAAACCAGCTAGCAATTTGATACCGCTTGAAATACGCATTTAAATAAACTCGTAATTCAAGTATATGCAATTTAAACATTTTTTGTGTAGATGTAGTATTGGTAAATATGGATTGTTCTTAACCGGACAAATTAGAGAACATTCATAATTGTTAATGAAAAAGAATAATAAATAAACAAAGAATAAAATAATTAATGAATTAAATCATTAAAGAATTTTTTTTTTGGGGGGGGGGGGGGGTGGGGGGTGGGGTTTGAAAAGTGTTTGTAACCGAAACTACGTTTTAACGAACTAAAAATTGAAATGCGAAAGCTAACTATAATTTACAAACCATAGATTAGTTTCATAGACAAAACCGACACTTTTACGTAACTAAATTTAAATTAACAATCACATTATTTAAACTACTCCTACTTTAACCTTTGTACAATGGGCTTTCTTTAAACACAAATTTTACCAACACTCTAACATTTTTCTCATATTGAACCAATCACGAAATCCTACATTCATCATCTCAATTACATGCATACATTTTTCATATTATAATGCACCGAACATCAGATTATTACTTACAATATGATTCACCTTAAGTTGTTGATTTAATGCGCCGAACAACAGTCAAACATTAATTATCTTCAATCATATTCTAAGTGTCCCGAACAGCAGATCAACACTTAGCGTTGAATTAAAGATTAAACACTAAAACGTATGAAGTAAATGAAATTTAGAAAGTAAAACACATGGAGATTGTATTCACATTTACAAATATTAGAAAAAAAATACCAACGCATATATTGAATTATAAGCAGAACCAATAACAATAATAAGAGTTTTAGTAGAAAAATATAGTTTTTCACATGGTTCACTGAACAATGGCAGGAAACTTGTGAAGATAGAGGAGGAAATACGAGGAATTCAGTCTTAAAAACTCTCGAATTGCCTTAGAATTACCTAGTCTTACGTTTTTCATAAGGAAAGTATAAAATTGTGTACAAAGAGAAGTCAAAGAAAATCTAAAAACAAAATCTAAGAACAAATCTAAAAACAAAACGTAAAAGAAAACTAAGAAGAGAAATCTAAAAGAAGTTAAAAAGAGGTCCCCAAAATGTATCTCAAAAGAGAGAAAAATTCCTAAAAAAGGGACTACAAAAAAGAAAAAGAAATGGCTCTTAAACAATGAAATGACCTCTCTATTTACAGAGGGAGTGCCAAAAAGAACTAAAAATAAAATATAAAATTAAAAAATAATAATAATAAAATAATACATGAAGAAGTGATAAAAATGCTGATTTTTAAGGTTGATTGGAGCTGAAAATTCATACAAAAGGGAGCAGGTTGTTGCAGAATGTGCAGGAGATGGCTCAACATGGTGCTGCAGAGCAGGCTTGGTAGGTAGGCGCTGAAAAAGGTTGTTACAGTTTGCGCGTCAGGCGCTGAGCAGGAGTTGGAGTCGGCATGGGCGCTCTGACATGGGGCAGGTGGAATCGGCGGACACATGTCGAACAGAAAGACTAGGCTTCGGCAGGCTCTTGTCGACGGCTTCGCGGACTGATGGCTTCGTGCAAATGGATTTGGGCCGCGAGAACTGGCATGGGGCTTTGGACATGATGGAAATGGATTTAGGCTGGGCAATGGATATGGGCTGGATTTATATTTCTTGGGCTGCAATTTAGTAGCTATCCACCGAATTTCGTCCATAATTTCTTTGTTAAAATTCTGATTGGGACGATTTTTTCACCAAAATGCTCAAAATTTCAAGCTCTATTTATTTCTGCAAATTTCACGCAAAATATATTATTTTCTTCAATCGTCTGGTATTTTAACATTAAAAGATAAGTATAAAGGGTATAAAATACTATAAAATAAAGTTCAATTAAAGACCTATCACAATTTAGGGCTACAACGGAAGCACAGAGTACAATACACTACTTGATGATAAATGTGAAGTACCAAAAATAACTAAGGATACGGGTGGCAACTGTTGACATTAATTGAAACTCGCAGAAAATTTATTTTATTCAATCCGTACAATTAAAATTTTGGGTCATTTTTTAGTCAACCTGTTATGACATTTAATAAACAGGTGGGTTTCGAGTCAATCTGTTAACCAGTATAATGACATATTACCACAATCAATAAACTGATAGATTTCGGGTTAACTTGTTAACCCGTATAATCACTTATATATTAACCTGTTTAATAAACTTGTCAATCCCTAACCTATATATCTACTCATATACCTACCTATATAACACGACCTATAATGACATATTACCCCAAACAATAAACATGTTAAATAAGTCATATGTTAATTAGTTTTTGAACACGTCCTATTTACTAAATGTGTTATATGAGTTACCTTGTTCATTAACAGGCTGGCTATCCTTAACACGATTATTAAACAGGTTGAATTCGAGTTGGATATATATGGGTAAAATAGAGTTGAAGACACGACACGTGTCACAACCCATCCCAATCCCCCGGGATTAACAAGAGATGTGTCATGATCTCGTCTGACACGAAGGGTCAGACCAGGAAAAATTTAAACCTTTAGCCCGACCAGCTTCAAGAGCGCGCCAGGATCCGATGGAGGAGTGTGATGTCTCGGTTTTTGCTATAGTCCGCATCCACAATCAACCTGAAGGGCATTGAAAAATAGAAAAGACTGTGAGTGGACGAAAAGTAATAGTTTGATAAAAACACATTTCATAAAAGACCTTTATGCCCTTCACTAAAAAGCATATGCATAGGAAAACCATTTATCAAACCACATATGTTTCAATAACCATTAATAGGGTCTCAACCCCAAATTCCGTAAATTCAAGTCATACGGGCCCTTACCCAAATCCATTTACACAAATCCGTAAATATCAAACATATGTGGGAACTCAGCCCAAATCTATTTATTATCCACAAAACACAATTTCGCAAAACCAAGAAATCATGTTTATCATATTATATAACCAATCATGTCACGGTATCTAAAGCTACGTGCGTGCTACCGGGGTCTCAAATCTCAAGTCTCCCCAAGGTCCACCCAGGTCAATGTCCGCAGATCAATGACCCTCACTGGGGGTTATAATCCATAATAGTCTTCCTCAGAGTAAGGTACCCAATGGAGACAACTCCACTCAATTAGTGCTCTGTGACTCAAAACCTTTTAAGGGTTCATGCTCGGTCCCCATAAACCATCATGAATCAAAAATCCATTTATGGGTCCCCGACCCGAAATCACGGTCGTAAACTATAATTGGGCCTCACGCCTGATTTCGTAAACCAACTGGGCCTCGTGCCCAATTCGTAAACCAAATGGGTCTCGTGCCCGATTTCATAAACCAAATGGGCCTCGTGCCCGATATCGTAAATCAATGGGCCTCGTGCCCGATTACGTAACCCAACTGGGCTCCAAGCCTGATTCGTAAATCAACTGGGCCTCGAGCCAGATATGTAAATCAACTGGGCCTCGAGCCTGATAAGTAAACCAACTGGGCCTCCGGCTCGATGCCTTGTTAAATCAAATGGACTTTAAGTCCGAGAGTTCGTAAATAAAATGGGTCTCGTGTCCGATCCATATTTTCAAATTTGAAATCAGTTCACGAATCAATTAGGCCCGTGGCCCGATAACGTGACTAAAATGGACTTCGAGTCCGAGGGTTTCCAAAACAAATGGGTCTCCTGTCTGAGTTTACCTTTTCAAATCCAAAAACATTTCATTAAACCATTTCTGAAACCACAAGCACGTAGAATCAGTGCAAAATCGTAAACCTTGATTTACGTGTAAACACGTAAATCTCCTCGAAATGCGTAAAATCATATAAACCACTAACATCCAAATCATCATCATAGAATCAAATCTATAAACCATATAAAACATTTATGCATGCATCACAGTTTAGAAATCAAGGTCCACTCACATACCGTCCTACGTTGCCGCCTCAATTTGCGTGTCGTAAGCCTTCCCTGGTTAATCACCGTCACCCGGACTCCCTAACCTATCCAAATCATACTATAGGGTTACTAACTACCTTATTAACCTCTCATTGAACACCCGAAATTTTTCTGAATTTTTAACTATTTTTAAACTCGATCCTAAACCTTCGGACGTCCCGAACAATATCAAGACGGTATCCGATCGACACGAAACCAGTCCCAAAATGTTCGTTACATCGAATAGATGAAAATTCATGTTGAACACTTTCCCAAACCATGCTCCACGCTGTAATGACCCATCCCAAATTCCTAGATTAGATTAGTGACTAATCACGATTAGTGAGGTTAATCTGTGATTAGTTAGGTGAAATCGGACGAACGATGCAAAATGACCGTTTTGCCCCTGATGGTGGCAAAACGTCGACTTTTCATTCGGGGGGTCAAATGGGCTTTGACCGATGACCGTGACGTAGTTCGTGACGTCATGAGTTCATAGACAGGTAGCACGTTCAATTCCGACGTTCGAGGAGGAAGTTATGATGTTCGGAAGTTTAGGGGCATTTTGGTAATTTTGGTTAAAAGCGGCAAATAGTTGACTTTTTGACCGGGATTTTTTATGGCCGATGACTATTACGTAGATAAGGACGATACGAATCCATAGACAGGTGGCAAGCTGAAATTGGACTTCGAACGGGAGAGTCATAGGTCACGGAAGTTCGATTTCATTATGCACGTACTTCGAGACGGAGGCTGATTTGGCAACATCTGATTGGGCAGATATTTTAGGTGGACCTATGGATGAGTGACAAGTGTCACTCATCCCATTGGCTAGTCCCTAAAAAGGTGGATCTATGCTAATTAAATAGTATTATTTGTATTATTTTATAATTAATCTATCCTACAACTAATCCTATCCATCCATTTCAATTCCATCTTTAAATCCTCACCCTCCATCTCTCATTCTCTCATCTGATCTCATCTTCCTTCTTCATTTCCTCACACACCCGAAACCCCATAACCCTCCATTTTTCATTTTCTTCTTTTTCTTTCACAAACCCGAAAAACAACCCACACCACACCTCACATTCCCTTATCTGAGCCATGAGTGACCGTGTGAGGAGTGTGAGGGGCTGAGGACGGTGGCCGCGGCGGAGGCCACGGCGGAGTGAACCGTGAGGTAAGGAAATATTTGAAAATTTGAAATTCGGTTTTATTGCTTTTTACTAGGTTTCTTTAATTGGGTTGCGTTTCTGGGGACCTAGGGAGAAGTTTGGGATTGGATTCGAGGGTTAGGAAGGCCAGGAAGGGCCGTGATCGGTGGGGGAATGAACGGCCACCATGGCTGGATTGAAGGTACGAGTTTTCGATGTTTTTTCTTCCGTTTTAAGTCATAGGACTGTAGGTTAGGATGAGGGGATGAAAATGGGACAAACGGGGAGAGTTTTGGTGGCCGGACGGCGGAGAACCAGCTGGGTCAAGCCGCGGGTCACGGCGACCTGGTTGCAGGTATTCGGGTCTACCCGGCTGGAAGACAGGGATGACATGTCAGGACCCGTCCCAAATATGGCCTCGATACCCGGGACGAACCCTGCTCCCGTCTGACAATCACACTTACAGTATCAAAAACAAACAAACAACCTTCACACAACTATAAGCATAACTATCAGACGAAGGAGTAACATATACACAACATCCAGTCAGAGCATAGTTCTACAAAATGGGCACAAAAGTCCTACAATGCTAGTCTCGCAACGGAAGGACGTCGGAAGCTCTATGCCTCGATATCTGCCTCAACGTTCACCCCAGCGCTATCACCACGACCTGGAGGGAAAATTTAAAACCAAAAGGGTGAGTGGACTAGAATAACCAAAGTTGCAAAATCAGTTTATCACTAACTCGAGGTTAAGGAAAAATAAGAATTTGTGTTCCCTCCGTTCTTAAAACAGGCATGCCCAACGAAGTACTAGAAAATCATAACATGAAACATCATAAGAAACATAAACACTATAAAATCTCATAAGAAACAGATACACTATAAAATACCATAAGAAACAGAAACACTATAAAACGGATAGAGAAATCATAGTTCAGCATCAAATCATCATTTCCGATTAAACCTGCTGGACCTATCCGAGTCTTTAAACTCAATCAGGCCTTAAATGAAATCCGAGTCTTTAAACTCCCGAGTCTTTAAACTCAATCTGGGCCCGTCCCCCATCAATATCAATCCGGGTCTTTAAACCCATTATCCAGATCCAGCAAATCCAATCCATATCCAGTGTAAACCAATTCGAAATCGATCGCCAAACTCGAATTCGAAATCCCCGGTTCGAAGCCCTTCCGGCGGTTCGAACCGACATTCCGAACCCAAATCCGGAAATCCATTCTTATACCCAGAAATCACACATAAGCACAAATCATATTTCATAACCCATTTATCCTTATCAGAAAACATTTATAGGTTGAAATTGTAATTATGGCATCACAATCCGAAAATCGGCTTTTTCTCGAAAACCGTGCAAAATCTCGGAAATGTCTCGAAAAACGTGCAAACTCATCAATCACATATAATCATCATTCAAAAGCATAAAAACATATTTAAGATCATAAAACATCAATAAAACAGTTAGGTATGCTCGAAGGAAAGAAAGAGTCCACTCACAAATTCAGAACGAGTCACTCGCGCTCCGTGCGCTCCTCGACTGTCTCGGGTGCCTCCCGTCCTGTCAGAATGCACTAAATAGGGTTACAAATACATCAAGGATCCTAATCCTAATTTCCCCAATTTTTTGCGGGAAGTAAATAATATTTTAATCCTAGACCCTAAACCGTCCGGATTCCTGAACAACTCCGTAACACCGTCCGGTTAACTCGAAAACTATACCAATAAACTCCTTAGGACATTCAGAACCAAACTCATGTTGGAAGCTTGGCCGGATTCCTCTCCACGCGCCTCCACGCGCCGCCCAAAGTGGCTGCGCGTGGGCCTCACGCGCCTGCTACAGTGCCCTTCAACCTTGAGCAGACCCGGTTCAGCACAGTGGTCTGCAAACTGAATCGGCGTCAGCGGTTCTCCGCCGTACCTGCACGATTCCTCTTCCTTTCTTCACCTAAAGCTTCGTCCAGTTCCAACCTAACCATTCCCCTCACTCTCCTGGTTCGATTCACCACTCAGCTTCACAACTGAAGCTCGAAAGAAACACACAGACGACCCCTGTTTCACGATCCAGCCACTCCGGTCATCCTCCGTCACGGTGGCAACACCAGACGGTTCCTAAGGTCCTTCTACATCTAACCCGACTCACCTTGACCGTCGACTTGTGCCCAAACATCACGACTCGACGATTGAACCCACGGCCAAAACAGAGTACAGAGTACTCTCTGTCGACTGGCTCCGCCGTGTACGTCCCCGTCACGGTGACCATCCCACACCAATCCTAGAACCTCCCTGAACACCACTGCACTCACCACTCCCTTCGATTCTCATCCTACCCTCACGACTTTTGAATTGAAAATGCACGGGAAAATAGAGTAAAGAAGCTTACCCTTCGATTCCGTCTCCACCGCAAGCGCCGCCGCGTACCACGGTGTTCGTTGGACTCCCTACAGCCTCCTGAACGTCCCACGGTCGTGATTTGAGCCACCACACGGCGTAGCCACCACCACGAACTCACGACCTCCCTGTTTTCCTCAAATCTTCGCCGCACCACCACCGCGCCGCCGTGCACGATTCCAGTCCCAAAACACGATCAACACCTCACCCTCGTCTCTCTGTCACTCTCACCAATCACCCTTCACTCACCCTTGTAACCAAATCGATCCAAATCTCTCCCGTTTCTCCCCTCTGTTCTCTGTGTTCTTCGAACAAACACGGTTCAAAATGGAACAACGTGTGGCCGTGCACACGTTAGTAACCCCTGGAACCATCCAGTCCCTTGCACGTGTCCATCAGCCATAGGTTAGCCCAAAATATCCCTGCCACTTGCCCTTATCTGATTGGGCTGAGGGAAAATGACTAAAATACCCCTTGTACAATTAATTACCGTTTTGCCCTCGAACGTTCTAGACCCGTATCTTTTCCGTCCGACGTCCGATGACAGCGTGCCACCTGTCGTTGAACTCAGGACGTCGAGACCTATCTAACGGTCATCGGTCTACGTGAAAATCCCAAGTCCTCCAAAAGTCAACATTTTCCTCGTTTACTCAAAATTACGGTAACGCCCCCAATCTTCCGAACGTCATAACTTTTCCTCCGGTTATCCAAATCGAACCGGCCACCTATCTACGGACTCGTGACGTCCTAACCTACGTCACGGTTAAGGGTTAACACTCATCCAATCGGTAATTCAAAAAGTCAACTTTTTGTCTACTATTCACAAGGGCAAAAACGTCCATTTACACAAAATTTTACAAAATTACCTTTTTACCCTTCCCGAAGGTACGGGTTGTTACAATCTACCCCCCTAAAAAGAATTTCGTCCCCGAAATTCAGTGAAATAAGTAAGGGTACTGTTCCCGCATCAATGCCTCAGGTTCCCACGTAGCTTCTTCCACTTGATGATTCCTCCACAATACTTTAACCAAGGGAACCGTTTTCCGCCTTAAGACCTTATCCTTCCGATCCAAAATCGTTACAGGCTGCTCTTCAAAACTCAAGTCTTCCCTCAGTTCAACTGGTTGTGCTTCCAGAACATGCGAATCATCTCGAATATACTTCTGAAGCATAGAGACATGAAATACATTATGTACCTTTTCTAAGTCTGCTGGTAAAGCCAATCAATATGCAACAGGACCAATCCGTTCTATAATCTCATAAGGTCCAATGTAACGAGGACTCAACTTCCCTCGTCTGCCGAACCGCACAATCCCTTTCCAAGGAGACAACTTCAGGAAAACCCAGTCTCCTACGGAAAACTCCAAATCCCTGATCCTACGGTCGGCGTAACTCTTCTGTCGGTCCTGGGCTGCCTTTAATCGATCCCTAATCAATGCCACTTTTTCCTGAGTAAGCTCCACCAGCTCAGAAGTAGTCAACCTCCTCTCACCAACCTCAGTCCAACACAATGGAGTTCGACACTGTCGCCCATACAAAGCCTCGTAAGGAGCCATCCCAATGCTCTCCTGATAACTGTTATTGTAGGCAAACTCCATCAAAGGTAAATGAGACTCCCACGTACCCTGGAACTGTAAAACACAAGCTCGCATCATATCCTCGAGAATCTGAATAGTCCGCTCCGACTGTCCATCTGTTTGAGGATGAAATGCGGTACTGAAATGAAATTTAGTCCCAAAAGCTTCCTGTAAGCTCTGCCAAAATCGGGAAGTGAATCTCGGATCTCTGTTAGATACTATCGACTCTGGAGTCCCATGTAACCGAATAATCTCATCTATGAACAACTGTGCAAACTGCTCCAACCTGAAGTTCTCCCGTACTGGCAAGAAATGAGCAGACTTCGTAAGTCGATCCACAATAACCCACACACCATCGTGTCCCTTCGGTGTTCTCGGAAGCTTGAACACGAAATCCATAGTCAGGTGATCCCATTTCTACTCGGGGATCGGCAAAGGTTGCATTGCTCCATAAGGTCTCTGCCGCTCGGCTTTTACCTGTTGACAAATCAAGCATCTACTGACATATTCTGCAATCTCACGTTTCATCCCTGACCACCAGTAATGCTCCCGAAGTGTACGATACATCTTGGTCCCACCAGGATGCATCGCATAAGCTGAACAGTGAGCCTCATCCAGTATCACTTTCTTCAATGCTTCATCCTCAGGTACGCACAACCGTCCACCCTTAACTAAGGCTCCATCCTCACGGATCTCAAAGTCCTGTCTCTCTCCAGCCTCGATCTCAATCCGAATGATGCAGAGGATAGGATCCTCAAACTGAGCATCAATCACCTGATCAATCAAAACAGGTCGTATGGTTACGTATATGCACGTATTTCGAGGTTTTGGCCTTATACGGTGCTTATACGGGTCTGTATTTCTTTATTGATTTAAATGTAAAGGTTTTGGATTTCTAAAAAGATAAACTCGGGTATGAGACCCATTTGGTTTTGTCTCGGGCATATGACGCTATTTACGACCTTCGGGTCTAAATCGTGGTCGCGACGGGTGTTATGTGCACGGCGATCGACGATACGACGCTCGCCTTCGGATTGGGATGTGTTCCTTCTGGAGAGGTCACGATGCACGATTCGTGGTAGGGCAGCCTGGGGAGGCTCGAATTCGGAGTGCTGACGGTTCAGGATAGCAATCGGTGATGAGTGCAGCATGATCTTGTGGTGGTCGCGTCGGTTGATACGTTCACGGTGACATACCCGGATTGAGGGCGGTCCTGGATGGATGGTTACACACATCACTATGATCGGAGTCGTGACTGACCCTTAGATATCGGGCACGGTGCCCAGTTGAGTCATATGTTCGGGCACCAGACCCAGTTGTTTTACACTGATGATTTCGGGTCAGGGACCCTACATGGATTTCTGGGTTCATGACGGTTTATGGGAACCGGCATGAACCTTTGTCAGGTCATTCTGGTTCATGACGGTTTATGGGAACCGGCATGAACCCTGGTTAATGGATGTTATGGATCATGACAGTTCAAGGGAACCGGGCATGAATGTTTATGTTATGTATATATATGTATTCATATACCTTCCTTTACTTCTATTATCTCCTCCGGGGAGGGTCGTTGGCCTGGGTGGACCCCGGAGTAGTCACGGAGACCGACTAAGTGGAGTCACCCCCCAGTTGGGTTCCTTACTCTCAGAAAAGCTATGATTACTATTACCTCGGGTAGGGTTAGTGGTCTGCGGACATTGACCTTGACTTTGAGAAGACTCGGATTGAGACCCGGGTAGCACGCGCGTAGCTTTGGAAACTGTGACAGGATTGGTTGTGTGAATTATATGTATATATGATGTATGCTATATGAGATATATGATATGTGATATGCACAGGTTTTGGGCAGTGGCCCGTGTACGTGGTTTTACTATGGTTTGGGCTAAGTCACGTATGGTCGTTTTCATTATGGTTCTTTCAATCTTGGTTTTGGGCTTAGTTCCCACATAT
The DNA here is from genome assembly GCA_032719365.1 of Prinsepia uniflora. Taxonomy (NCBI): domain Eukaryota; kingdom Viridiplantae; phylum Streptophyta; class Magnoliopsida; order Rosales; family Rosaceae; genus Prinsepia; species Prinsepia uniflora. The sequence goes on from CM064875.1 coordinate 61,394,735, forward strand.
GGTTTCTTTGGTCAAATGGCTTTCTAATGCATGCATGCTTTTTAGTGAAGGGTACAAATGTCTTCTTATGAAATGTTTTTACAAACTCTTATTTTGTCCACTCACAGTTTTTAATGTTTTGACTGCCCTTCAGGTTGACATCGGATGTGGACTGTAGCAGAGACCGAGATATCACATACCTCCTCCGGATCCTGGTGTACTCTGATAGCCCGGGAGGGCAAAAGTTGGAACTATCCCTTGTTTGACACTTCGTGTCAGACGGGAGCAGGGTCATCCCGCACTAATCCCGGGGGGATTGGGATGGGTCCTGTCACACGCGCCCTCACGCACCTCCCAAAGAGGCTGCGCGTGAAAGCCACGTGCCTGCACTGTTCATCATCCCCTACCTCTATTCGACCGGGTTCACTGGTCTGAAATGGACCGGTCTGGGCCGGCGTGACCAATCCATCAACATTCCTCCCTCATTTCTCATCCAGTTCCATCCGTTTTAATTCATAAACCTTTATCCCATCATTTGCAATCGATTAAACTACTAAAAACATAGAAAGAAGGCCATTAACTCACCTCCCCGATCGAAGCAAAATCGTGCAACCTGCAACCATCCTCCGTCGTCGTCTCCGGCTGTCCTAGCCCTCGAAATCAATCCCATTCGATTCATACGATCTCCAGAAGCAAGTTCCAATCATTAGGCTTGATCGAAAACCATCAAAAAACAAACTTCAAATTTCAAATCAAAAGCATACCGTCTCGGGTTCTCCGGCCACCGTCCACGGCAACCAGCGCTGTTACCACCTTTCAACTCGTCTCCCCTCACTCTTCCTTTATTATTCAGACATCTCAGGTAGTAAGTGAGGTTTGAGAGGGTTGGGTTCATGATCACACGCACACACTCTGTTTCACACTCATTCGGTTGTCCTTCTCTCAACATCATTTTTACTCACACTACACACTTAGTCACTTCTTTAGCCTCGCTCACGAGCACAGAGAATGTATGGTGGTAGAGGGGATGTGTGTTTGTTTTCGGTTTGAAGGAGAACAAAAAGGAAGAAGATGGAGATATTTGCACAGGCTGAAGGGGGGAAGGTGAGTTAGGTGTGATGATCAGGTGAGTGAACGGTGAGGATGACGGGTGTGAGGGAATGAAGGGCTAAGATTGAGAGAAAGTGGGTGAAGAAATTATAAAATAATCCCCAAAACTAATATTTTAATCCTAAACCCACCAATCACATTTTAGATCCATAATTTGTGGTTTATGACCAATAGGATGAGTGACACTTGTCACTCATCTAAGGGTCCCACACTACAAAGTCAACCAATCAGATTTAGCCAAGTGTTTTCGCCTCGTAATGCATGCGTAGTTCAATCTAACTTTCCGTGACCATAACCTTTTTGTTCGACGTCCGATTCCAGCGTGCCGCCTGTCTACGGGTTCGTATCAACCCGATCTACATAACGGTCCTCGTTCTTCGGCCATCGGACCTTCCGGGTTAAAAGTCAACATTTTACCCACGACTAGGGGGAAAACGGTCATTTTATACCGTCTGGCCGATTTCGCCCAACTAATCACCGATTAACCTCCCTAATCCTTCATTACTCACTAATCTAATCTCAAAATTTGGGATGGGTCGTTACAACACGAATCCAATACGACACGACCCATTGCCAGCCTTATCTGATGGGTACCAAAACATAAGGGTGAGTGAACCTAACAGTTTATTTCAGTGTAAAGTAGAGTTAAAAACATAATTTAACCCCTTAGTTTTGTAAATAAATCAAGATACCAACAACAAAGTTCGTTCTATGAGAAATACTCAATCTTAAAATCATCTCAAAATATAGTAAAACATATAATATTCAATCTCGAAAACATATTATAATAATAATCCCATGTGGGTACTACACATCTCATGTGTAACGCACTTACAACATAACTCTGATAGTGGTATAAAACCATCATCAATAAACAAAGCATGATCAGGAATCTATCAAAAAAATAATCAACAAGGCATGCTCAGGACTATGATATTACATTTATTCAACCAGTGAGACTTGGGAATCTAATATATTAAGAAATGATGAGAACCTTTAAAATACATTCACATGCACATAAAAACCTATTGGGAAATCAAGTACACATAAACAATCTCGTAATGGTGCTCACAAACTAACTTTCAGCTACTCATGCTCGTGGGGAAAGGTGTTGCTAAGTTACATCCTAGTTAACCACTCTAACCCAACATTTTCTAACGTCCAACAATCACGATCTCAATTATTCTTAAGATTCACCAATCATAATCCAACATAACATGTTTGGGATCAAAGTATAATCGATAAAATAAAAGAGCTCCAAGTAAAAATATAATAAGGTACGATTTATGAAAGATGTCCACTGACAAATTAGCCGGAGATCAAATTCACCTAACAAAATGAAACTATACAACACTAAACGAACTAAAGATGTAATGACCCATCCCGAATATAGGGATTTAATATTAATTAATTATGGATTTTGAATGACTAATCGGGGATTAGTTGAGTGAATTCGAACGGACGGTGTAAAATGATCGTTTTGCCCTTAGAATTGGGTAAAATGTTGACTTTTGACTCGGGGAGTCAAACATACGAGGATAGAGGACCGTTACGTAGATCGGGACGTCACGAGTACGTAGACAGGTGACACGTTGAAATCGAACGTCGAACGGAGAAGTTATGGTCACGAAATCGAAATCGGGAACTTACGTCTTGGGATTCGAATTAAATATTATTTAAAATCTGGTTGGTAAATATTTTAGTGTGGGGCCCTTGGATAAGTGACAAGTGCCACTCATCCCATTGGCCATCTCGCCTAAAAGTGGATCTGACTTCTGATTGGTGGGATTTTTATTATTTTATAGTTTTCCCTCCCATATCTCTCTCTTCTTCCCCGTGTACGACATCTTCATCGTCTTCTTTATTTTTCTTCTTCAAACCGTGAAACCCCCACACACTAAACTCTAATCTTCATCAATAAAAAGTGAGCCATGAATGAAAATAAATGAGAGTGAGAGAGGGGACAAAGTAGTGGATGTCGAGGTTGTCAGGGTGGACCATCGTGGACGGTGGCCGTGAAAGCCGTCAGCCCTGTTTTGGTTCAATGATCGTGAATTTAGTTTTGGGAGTTTTTTAATCGATTAGGATGACCCTAGGGTATTGCTGGAACTCATATGAGTCGGATGAGATCGATTTCGTGGACCGTCGTGGACTGTGGCCAGCAAACCATGAAAAGGTAAGTTTGTGATCTAAAATGGCACTTTCGATTCTAGTGCTTGTTGACTTATTATAACAACTGGAAATGGCTTCTGAGGGTCAAATGAATCGTTTGGGCTTGGAATCGAGGTGAACAGTGGCTGGAGCTGGGAGCAGTAGACGGAGGATGTTGGCCGGTTGTTCTTCTAATCAGGTAGGTGAGTTCTAAGCCTTATTTTCTGGTTTTGAAGTCATGGATCGACTAGAATTAGTGGGACGAAGCTGTAAAGATTAATTTGGACTGAAAGCAGGTTAGGAATGGCGAGAACCGGCCTCGCTGGTCCGATTGAACCAGACTTGCAGAGGACCGGCCTGAACCCGGTTCGACACGAGGTAGAGGACGACTGTAGCCAGACGCATGAAGGAGACGGTACATGGGGGCACGTGGGGAAGATCAGGGAGAAGTGTTCAACGTGTAATTTTAAGTATTCAATGTAATAAACATTCTGGAATTGATTTCATGTTGATCGTATATCGTTTCGATATAGTTCAGGATGTCCGGAGGTTTAGGATCGAGTTTAAATACGTTTAAAAATTCGGGAAAATTATGGGGCTTTAATGAGAGGTTAATGAAGTGGTTAGTAACCCTCTAGTATGATTTGGACAGGTTCAGATATTCTGAGAAAGGTGATTTAGCCCGGGGAGACTTATGGCACGCATATCGAGGCAACATCGTAGGATGGTCTGTAAGTGGACAATTGATTTCTAAATCGTGATACATGCATAAATGTTTTATATGTTATATATATATGATTTCTATGAATATGATTGTGGTATCGGTGATTTACATATTTGCACATATTTCAAGGTTTGCGGTTTTCTACTGTGTTTATATGTGCTTGTATGTCAATAATGGATTGAGGAACTGATTTCAGATTTGGAAATATGAAATCAGGCTTGAGTCCCATTTGATTTACGAACTATCGGACTTTGAGTCCATTTGATTTAATAAGGCATCGGGGTTGGGGGCCAGTTGGTTTACATGATCGGACTTGAGGCCCAAGTGGTTTATGATATCGGGCATGTGTCCCATTGTGGTTTATAAATATAATTTCGGGTTTGCAGACCCTAAATGGATTTGGATTTGAGAAATTGGATTTCTGGGTTTATGATGGTTTTATGGGAAACCGGGCTTTAGACCCTTTGAAAGGTTTGAAAGGTTTTGAGATGATTTGCAAAAGGTTTTCTAATATATCATCCTTTTATCTATGGATTGTCTCCTCCAGGGAGGGTCATTGATCTGCGGACATTGACCTGGGTGGACCCTGGAGTAGTCACGGCGCACTACTAGAGAGCGACTGCCCCCGTACGGTGGCTCCCGATCAGGAGGGCATTTATGGATTATAACCCTCAATGAGTGTCATTGATCTGTGGACATTGATCTGGGTGGACCCTGGGGAGACTTGAGACTTGAGACCCCGAGTAGCACGCGTAGCTTTGGAAACCGTGACAATACTGATTATGCCATCGGGGATGCCGAGGATTAGTTATATGGTATTTGGTGAACATGAGATTTATGAAATGGTATTTATGTGCTTACGGATTTGCATTTATGGATTTGGGCAGTGGCCCACTCGGATATGGATTTATGGATTTTGGTATTCTATGGTTTTGGGCTGAGTTCCCACATATGTGTAACGATCCGTCCCAAATTTTGGGATTAGATTAGTGACTAATCAAGGATTAGTAAGGTTAATCGGTGATTAGTGGGGTACATGCGGACGGACGGTGCAAAATGACGATTTTGCCCTTGGAATAGGCAAAATGACGATTTTGCCCTTGGAATAGGCAAAATGACGATTTTGCCCTTGGAATAGGCAAAATGTTGACTTTTCATTCTGGAGGTCAAATGGACTTTGGCCGATGACTGTGACGTAGTTTGGGACGTCACGAGTTCATAGACAGGTGGCACGTTCGATTCCGACATTCGAGGAAGAAGTTATGACGTTCAGAAGTTCAGGAGTATTTTGGTAATTTAGTTAAAAAGGGGTAAATAGTTGACTTTTGATCCGGGAGGTCCGATGGCCGAGGGCCGACAACGGTTACATAGATCGGGTCAATACAAATCCATAGACAGGCGGCACGTCGAAATCGGACTTCGAACGGGAAAGTTACGGGTCACAGAAGTTTGATTTTACTATTACACGTATTACGAAGCGAAGACACTTGGCATATCTAATTTGGGCAGATATTTTAGTGGGGCCCATTAATGAGTGACAAGTGTCATTCATCCCATTGGTCAATTCCCTAAAAAGTGGATCTATCCTAATTAAATATTATTATTATTATTATTATTATTATTATTATTTTATAATTTAATCTACTTACCTCTCAAATCCTAACCCTCCATCTCATCTAAACTCTCAATCCTCACCATTCATCTCATCCTTCTCTCTCCCATCTGATCATCATCTGAGATCATCTTCTTCCTTTTTCATTTTCCAAACCCGATTACCATTGTTTTTCCCTCTCAAATACACACACGGTTCAACCTTCTCACAATCATCAAACTTCATCTTTTGCTCTTGAAATCTAAAGGGAACTTGGAGGGGAGATTTAGGCAAGTTGGCTGGTGGCCCCAGGTCGAGCCGTCTTGGACGGTGGTGGGCGATAGCCGGTTTCGGTGGCCAGGGACCTAAATGGTTCCTAATGGCATAACTTGAACGTGGGGAGGTTGTTGATCGTCCTAGATGAACCCAACGTATGCTGGAGGTTGAGACAAGCCTAGGGGAGGCCACGGGCGTGCACGACGGCAATGGTAAGCCTATTTTCCCGAAAATGGCTAGTTTTGGACCATTAATGGAATTTTCCATTTTAAGGGTGAATGACTATTTTGGTTGCTTGGAAAATGCTTCTGAGGTTGCAAGGAGTGGTTTTGGATCGAAGGAGGAGGTTGAGGTGGCCGGAGACGGCGGCGGTGGATGGTGCATTTTGGTCGTGAGGAATATTGATCGGGAAAGGTATTTTCCTAACCGTTTTTCATGATTTTAATGGCTAGATAAATAGGGTTTAATGTTAGGAAAGTTTAGGAATCAAAAAGGAAAAGATTGGACTGGAAATGAGGGAAGAAATGGGCTGAACCGGCCGGTTCGGACCAGCCGCTGGAGGACAGGGAAGATGAACAGTCCTGGTGAGTGAGGCCCACGTGAAGGACCTTCTTGGGGCGCGTGAGGGCGCGTGAACAGTCTTTTGGGGAAGTGTTCAAAACGTGAATTAATCTATTTGATGTAACGAACATTATGGGACTAATTTCGTGTCGATCGGACACCTTCTCGATAATGTTCGAGACATCGGAAGGTTTAGGTTCTAGATTTAAAAAAGTTAAAAATTCCAAAAAAAATACAGGGCTTTAGTGAGGGGTTATTTAAGTAGTTAGTAACCCTCTATTACGAATTGGATATGTTTGGAGGTCCCGGTGACGACGATTAGCCAGGTGAGGCTTACAACACGCAAACCGAGGCGTCAGCTTAGGACGGTCTGTGAGTGGACCTTGATTTCTAAACTTTGATGCATGCATAAATTTTTTATATTGTTTATAGATATGATTCTATGATGATGATTTGGATGATTATGATTTATATGGTTTCACGCATTTCGAGGCGTAAATCGAGATTTTTGGTTTTACACTGATTTTCCGTACGTATAGTTTTGGAAATGATTTCATGAAATGGTTTTGGATTTGAAAAGGTAAACTTGGATTCGAGACCCCTTTGTTTTGGAAACCCTCGGTCTCGAAGTCCTTTTAGTTAAGTTCTCGGGCCAAATGCCCAATTGGTTTTTGAATCGATTTCAGATTTGGAAATATGGACCGGGCACGAGACCCATTTGATTTACGAACTCTCGGACTCGAAGTCCATTTGATTTAACAAGGCATCGGTGTAACGACCCGTCCCGTAAACCGGGATTAGATTAGAGATTAATGACGGATTAGTGAAGTCAATCAGTGATTAGTTGGATGCGTACAGACGGACGGTGCAAAATGGCAAAAATGTTGACTTTTAGTTTGGATGGTCAAATGGACTTTGACCGATGATCGTGACATAGTTCGAGACGTCACGACTTCGTAGACAGGTGGCACGTCCAATTTCGACATCCGAGGAGAAAGTTATGACGTTCGGAAGTTCGAGGGCATTTTGGTAATATTGTTGAATAGGGGCAATTTTGTTGACTTTTCAAACGACATGGAGTTTTCAAGTAACTCGAGAACCGTTAGGAAGGTCTCGATGTCCTGAGTACAACGACAGGCGGCTCATGTCGATTGGAGTTCGGACGCTAAAGTTATGGATCTAGGAACGCGAAGGGCATAACGGTAATTTGTGCAACAAGGGTAAAATGCTCATTGTGATTCCTTGGGATCTATGCCCAGTTAGTGGTTGACAAGTGGCTGTTCTAGGGAGTTCTAACCACAGAGAAGTGGACACCTGTCCTTCTCTGGATGGTGGTAGAACCTTGCACCAATTAGTTTAAACGAGAGAGTATGTGTGCACGGGTTAAGCAAAAACCAGAGGAAACAGAGACAGGGAAGAGCTTGGAACCTTAAACCCTTAAACATTGATCAGATGAAGATGGAGTGTGAAGGAAAGATGGAGGAGAGGGTGTGTTAAAGTGACTGGTGGCCACAATAAGGCCATGGCGGAGCCCACGGCGGCGGGAGGAGGAACAAACCGTAAATCCCCTGTTTTTCCTTTAATTGGGTAAACCATGTTTTTCTTGAGTTTTGCCCAATTCAGTCACTAAGATGTGTTGCTGAAGGTCTTGTGAGTCGGCTGAGGTTGGTTACAAAGCTTTCTGTGGTCGGGGGATGTCAAAGCCGTGAAAGGTAACTTTCAATTCAAAAATGGTAAGTCATTACTTATTGATTGTCGATTGATTTGGTTACTTGAGTATTGATTTGGAAGTTCAGGTGAACTCCTAGGACGTGAACCCATAGCCAATGGTGGCCAAAAAAGCTAGAACAGAGAAGGGAAAATTCGTTTGTGTTTCACGATTTGGTGAGTAACAAATAGACCCCAAGTCCTTGTTTTGTTTGTATAATTGTATAGGGAATACATGGACGAACCTAATGGATTAATTGGGATTAAAAATGGTTGGAAATGGAATGAAAGCCGTGAATTCCGGTCTACCCTAGACCGAACCGGTTCGAACCAGGTGAACCGGGTTCACCAGAGCTTGAAGGTGACACTGTAGCAGGCGCATGAAGCCCATTCGCAACCATTTCAGGCGGCGCGTGTGGGGGCGTGACATGCTTTTTGAGGAAGATTCCAACACGACTTTTAAAGTATTTGATGTAACAAACATTTTGGAATTGGTTTCGAGTCGATCGGACATCGTCTCGATATGTTTCGGGATGTCTGAAGGTTTTAGGCCTCGGTTAAAAATAGTTAAAAATTCGAAAAAATTACGGGACTTTAGTATGATCATTGTGAAGTAGTTAGTGACCTTATTATGGGATTTCGACAGGTTTGAGAAAGGCGAGGATAGCGAAGTAGCCGGGAAAGGTGTAATTGCACGCATATCGAGGCGACGGTAGAATGGTTTGTGAGTGAACTTTGCTTTCAAACTTATGATGCATGCATATATGTTTTTATATGTTTTCTATACGTGATTCTATGATTTGTTTTATGAGTTTGATAGTTTACGGTTTTGCACGTTTTTCGAGGTATTTTACGAAATTTCATGTTTTACGAGATTTCAAATGTTCATGTGATTTGACTATGGTTTTAATGATTTGATTTTCGGGATTTGAAATATAATTTAATATCAATAATTTAAATGGATTTCAGAAAAGTGTTTTCGGGTTTGAAACCCAGATCAAAAAGTGGTTTTAAGACACGTGATTTCAGGTTTTTGAATCGGATTTCCGGATGACGATTCGGGATTCGATTTGGGACTTGAAAGTGGATTTCGGGTTTGGGTTCGGAATGGTTATTCTGGATGCTAGCTTACAGGATGATGGTTTCAGACTCGAATTTGGAAATTGATGATGGATATGAATTCTGGGTTTGGATTCGGGATCCTGACGAGATTGCGGATTCGGATTCGGAAATGGAAAATAGTGTTCAATGTTTGGATTGGATTTGTTGGATCTGATTATTGGGTTTAAAGACCCGGATATGATATGACGGGGGCGGGCCCAGATTTGGTTTAAAGACCCGGATTGAGTTTAAAGACTCGGGAGTTTAAAGACTCGGATATTGATATTTCCCCTGTAGGCCTATTGAGTTTAAAGACTCGGGAGTTCAAAGATTTTGATTATATTGAGGCCTGGATTGAGTTTAAAGACTCGGATAGATCCAGCAGGTTCGATGGATGCATATGTAGTTTCAGATGTGTTTGGATTTCACTGTGTTTTTATGATGATGGTTTTCAGTAAAGGTTTTCCGATGTTTTGGGATCTGCCTGGATAAAATGGTTTTCGATGGTTTTGGGCTGAGGCCCGGGATTTGAGGAAAGGTTCTTACATGGTTTGCTTAACCGGAATATTGAATGGTTTGATGACATGAATTTGGTATGCATGTATTGGTTTTTAATTGGAGGGTATAAATGTACTTGTTTTATTGAACTGTTTTTGAACTCTACTTTATTTTTTTCCACTCACAGTCTTTTCATGTTTTCGATACCCTCCAAGTTGTTACGATGCGGGCTGTTGGTCGAGAGAAACGGAGACATCGCACGTACGAACCACAGTAGTTTTGGCGCACTCTGGGAAGTTTCGGATGCTATTGGACGGCCGAATCGGGAATCCCTTGTCCAACTTACGTGTCCCATGGAGGTTGGACGTCGGTTTAGCCTTCGTGTCATGCGTAAGTTAGACGGGAGCATGATTTAGCCCTTAATCGCGGGGGATTAGGGGTGGGTCCTTTCAATCGGGCTGGAGGCCCAATTGGTTTACGAATCGGGCCCGGAGCCCAGTTGACTCACGTATCGAGCACAAGGCCCATTTAGTTTACGAAATCGGGCACGAGGCCCAGTTGGCTTACGATTCGGGTCGGAGGCCCAGTTTGTATGTGGATTCGGGCCTAGGGCCCAGTTATGTTTTAAGATTTTGATTTCGGGTCGGGGACCCATAAATGGATTTATGGTTCATGACGGTTTATGGGGACCGGCATGAACCCTTGAAAGGTTTTTATTAGTTCATGACGGCTTATGGGGGCCGGTCATGAACCCTTGAAAGGTTTTTCGTATACCACCCTTTATATATGAATTGTCTCCTCCGGGGAGGGTCGTTGGCCTGGGTGGGCCCCAGAGTAGTCACGGAGCACTGACTGAGTGGAGTCGCCCCCGTTGGGTTCCTTACTCTCAGAAAGGCTATGGATTATAACCTCCAGGGAGAGTCATTGATCTACGGACATTGACCTGGGTGGACTCTGGAGAGACTTGGGTTTGAGACCCCGGGTAACACGCTCGTAGCTTTAGATACCGTGACAGGATTGGTTATATGAAATTGGATAAACATGATTTCAATTGGTTTGGGAAATTGTGTTTTATGATAAATGGATTTGGGCTGAGATCCCACATATGTTTACTATGTTATGGTTTTCTATAAATAGTTTTGGGCAGGAGCCCGTATGGATGTGGTTGTTTAAACATATGTAATTGGATAAATGGTTTTACTATGCTTGCATGCTTTTTAGTGAAGGGTATAAAGGTCTTTTATAAAATGTATTTTCGAACTATTGCTTTTTGTCCACTCACATTCTTTCTGTTTTCAATGCTCTTCAGGTTGAATACGGTGCAGACTGTAGCAGAGACCGAGACATCACATACCTCCTCCGAATCCTGGCGTACTCTAGAAGCCTACGAGCTAAAGGTTTTAATTTTCCATGGTCTGACACTCTGTGTCAGACGGAATCAGGAGCGTTCCTCGTTAATCCCAGGGGGATTGGGATGGGTCCTGTCATATGTTTGGATTTACGGTTTTGGGCTAAGGCCCTAACGATTTATCTAATGTAAATGGTTTGATTACTGGTTTTTGAATGCATACATACTTTTCAATGAAGGGCATAAATTTCTTCTTATGAAATGTGTTTTATTAAATTATTGATTTTCGTCCACTCACAACTTTTAATGATTTTAATGCCCTTCAGGTTGATCACGGATGCGGGCTGTAGTAGAGACTGAAACATCGCACTCCTTCACCGATCCTGGGGCGCTCTAGAAGCCCCGACCGGGTTGAAGTTTTAGTTATCCCTTGTCTGACACTTCGTGTCAGATGGGAGCATGGCACATCCCGCGATAATCTCGGGGGGATTGGGATGGGTCGTGTCAAAATACATGTTCAAGTGATCTGAAACGTCTGAAAATTAGGCCGACTCACAACCGTGAGCAAGAAAATAGCCCACGCACTGCCACGCATAAGTCTGAGATCAGAAAATGACCACACACGCTAACCTAAGTTTGCACACGTCCATGCACTTGCTGAGTAAGCTGCCATGTGGCTACATATGTCACTCATATGGTGGCATGGTGGCTCCACATGGCACCACGTGATAGACACTTGGTTTCCATGTGAGTTCGCGAATTGTGACCAACACCACCATACAAGACTGTCGTCGTCGATGTACATAATGGTCATAATGATATACCAAACTCTGATTTCAAATTTAAGACCATTATTTGACTTGAAACTCAATCAGGATTCGAGAAATCACTTTTTCCTTTCAAGAGGTTACCTATATTGGCCATAAATTTTTCAAGAAGTCTTAGTTGTTCAAAAATCCAATTTCTGGCTAGGCTCGTCTGCAGTCGATCTCCCTCCAATCCTACATGTAAATAGGTCAAATTAAACCTCTCAACAGTGGGATCCTACAGGTAAGGGCTTACCTCATTTAGTTGAAAAGCCCACATGAGATTCTCGGAGATCCGTGGGCTCTTTAGCTTCCTACAACGCAACCATCATCGATCCTCACCCAAACAAACATGCAATCAGTCTAAGAAGACGATCTCAACACAAAGAAACTTAAGATTTAAAGGGTTTAACTTATTGCGTTTAGCCTTGAAATGTTCGAGTGGTTCTTGGGTTGTAGTCGGGTTTTTTATTGCCATTTGGGCTACGACGATCCTTATGACTCATCACCTTAGCTCATTGAACTCACGTTGAGAAGACGATGATTGTGGATTCTGGGTGTAAGATTTTGGACGACGAGTGTGGTTTGTGTTGTCAGCTTTCTTCAAAAGAGACATAGGAGGATAATGAAGGGCGTTTGAGGGGTTGTGGTGTGGTATCGCACTAGAGGTTAAAGGCCTCACGATAGGGGCGAGCAGTATTGCAACAACTTGGTTGTTACGGTGATGAAGACTAAGAAATAAGAGATTCGAGGTATAAAAAGCAAAGTTAATATCCAATAAATATATTTTATCTTCCCCAATATTGTGGTATAAAACAAATTATGAATGATATATAGCCACTATGTTTTTTTTTTTCAAACAATTTAAGCTTTTCCATTAATTTTAACAAACAATTGTATAGTATCGAAGGTTCAAAACAGAGAAAAACCTAACAAGACAAATGAAGTGCAAATGATAAAACCAAAAAGGCCCAAAAGCAACCTGAAGTCTGAAATAGTGAAATTTAAAGCAACCTAAAGGAAATACTAGATCGGAAAAATACAAAACCTCTACACCTACAACAGCCACCCAACAAGCTACCACAACCACCCCAACACTGTAGAATCTATCGCTAATGTTAATAATGGAGGAGAAACCGAAAAACCATTCGAAAAATGGGGGTGAGCAAGCCACGAATATATAAAGCGCTCTCATAATCTATTCAAATGGTGCAAACGGTGAAAATGTGAGAAGTAACCTCACCCCCAATCTATGACCGATTGAGAGAGCTTTTTGAGAGAAGAGAGCATTTTAGAGAGATAAACAGAAAAACGATATATAGCCACTATCTATATCCCAACATTTCTCTTCTTCAATTTCATGAAACAAACAAAAACTACATATGTACAAAAAAACTTGTGGATGATATTATTTTATTACAATAAATTGAGAGGGCCGGGGACAAGGAGGTTGCTGATCAACCATATTCTCCAGGTAAAAATAAAGAAAACCAATTTGACCACCACCCTAATAAATAAATAAATAGAATTTTTAAATTTTCAAGACCAAAGTCCAAAATTCCAACAAGATTTATGAAACAAGAAAACTTATCCCGTTTAAGTCATTGTCTTTGCTGTTATGCAATTTCATTGAGTCAAACAAAATATCTTCTTTCTCTAGAAGTAGTATCTTTCCAAAAGGAGTTTTCTTTCTCCAAAGTCCAAATTAAACAAACAAACTTGGAGCTTAAATTTAAGTCAACCTCGCTAATAAAACAAGAAGAGATTTCAAATTTGATAGTTTAAATCTCATTAAATTAATAAATTATTTATAATCTGTGTGTTTAGTTCAAATCTCACCCAATCTTGTTACGAAGACAAAGAAAAAAGCCTAAATCAACCTCCAAATCCATGAATTTAATTATAAAGTCAATCCAAATTAAGTGAGATTTATAAATGCTAGCCCAAGTTAATCACAATAACCGAAGATATAGACTAAATCATTTTCTGATAATCGTTGGATTAGAAAAGTGAGTTAAATTAAAGACTCTACCATCTTCTTACCTTTCGTTCAAGTAAAAATATTTTGAGAAGAAAATTTGAAAGAACTTGTTATTGATCTTCAATTATATCTATGATCACTATTCTTCAAAAGAAAAAGAAAAAATCACATCACTTGACATGAATAGGAAACAACAATCAATGGAGTTTTTACACTTGGGGTCGGGTCTAACAAGAATCATAAACCAGATATGGTAGTGATCCAGGTGTCCCACTATAAATCAAGAGGCAAACAAACCCACAAATTACGAACTAAGAACTAAGAACTGTTCTCAGGCGCTCATCGCGAATCAGTACATCATAGAATTTTCAACATATAAAACCCTTCTTCATTTCGGGTCATTTTCCTGAGCCTGAGACAGAATTAATGAAAAGTCTCTTTCTCTAGCTCTACTTGTTTCTCAACACTAGTGACACAATTTTCTTGTCTAGCTAGGACAATCAATAACAACTTAAATTTAAATTGGTATTAAAAATGGCAAGGGATTTTCCCTTTTCATGTCTTTTTCTTTATCACCTTTTTTTTTTTTTTCAAATTTTTCTTGAGGACTTTGGAAGAGGCTTCCCTTGAATAAATGATTTGAAGAGCTCAAAAGCGGCCCTTGGCTTGAAAAGTGGGACTTCATGACCTGCTCCTCTCACTGTTGCAAATGTCAACCCTTCATAAACCTCTGTCCATCCTCCCACCTTCATCACAATCATAATATATCACAAAATTAGAAATTAATCATAAGTACGTACATAATAATATCGGGCTATGGTTTCTTCAGGCCGAAGTGTAGCTCCTCTCACTGTTTGAAAAATAATGTCAGTTAAATCAGGATTATTTTATTCACTCACCTGCTTCTTGGTATACCAGGGGTACCATGGAATTTTTGTAGCTAATTTGAGCTGTGCAAGTGAGTACCTAGTAGCAGTAACAGGCACCACTGAATCCACATCTCCACTACACAAATAGCATCACCTGAATTAGGAACATAAATTTGATTAATTAATATAATCAACCAATTAATTTAATTTTACCTGAAAACCCAAATCCTCAAGCCTGCAGCTATCATGTCCCTGTAAATAGGAAGAACCGAAACTTCTGTATCGTTCCAATTTCGATTTAAAACCTCACTGCATTATTGTACATCATCATCTCCATCAAATAACACAAATCAACGGTTTTTAATTAATTAAATTGGATCAGAAATTGAAAAAGTATATATTTTAATTAATCTGAGTTGCATTGCATTGATCACCTGCAAGCAGTCCACTTATAAGGAATTTTGGTCACGTTGGCATGAAGGGCTCTCTGTACATCTGGTCTATTGTAGTAAAGTTCAGCGTATTTTTCCGTACAAGGATCATATCCCGATATTCGCCACACCCGCTGTGAAAATAAAAGTCAGCTATTGCAGTTTAAATCTTTAATTTGTATGTTTTTTCTATCAATAAAATTTTGGTATTACCGGCCTATGAGGCAGATGCATATTAGCTTGCCTCGTAGAGGTGAAGCTGCCGTCGGAGTTGTTGCACGGCGGCGCGTAAATGTTGTACTGGTCAATGTTTCCGAATTCTTTATCCATGGCGTAGCTATACATCGATTCACATTGGTCGGAGTTC
The DNA here is from genome assembly GCA_032719365.1 of Prinsepia uniflora. NCBI lineage: Eukaryota > Viridiplantae > Streptophyta > Magnoliopsida > Rosales > Rosaceae > Prinsepia > Prinsepia uniflora. The sequence continues at coordinate 61,410,235 of CM064875.1, forward strand.
TTCTGCCGGCGAAAATCGCATGTGTTGATCAGCTGCCGGTAGGTCTTGTCGGAGATCATGGCGTGGCTCCACCAATATGTCACGGTCCCTAGGTTATCATAGTAATTGTCTGTCACCGCATTCCCCACCTGCATTTTACGGTTTTCATAATATTTGTTCGTTAGCTGTAATGGAAGGTTTCAATTTCAACTCTACGATACAAAATATAATAACAATATAAGTACCATTAGTCCTTTGAGATTGATTGGGTGCTGAGAATGTAAATTGTAGGTCAAAATTGCTTTGGCCAGCTGAGGGACATAATGGCCGGCGTAGCTCTCTCCGGTGAGGTATACTTCACGGTTTTTGTATCTCGGGAATCGATCCAACCATCGGATTAAAAATTCCAGTGAGTCCCTTGCTGAATCATGACCATCCGTTTAGTCACACGAGAGCACATATATATGATATATAATATATCGTTTTAACCAACTTAATTACACATAAATCAGTTTATTTTGTCTTTATCAATCAAGGCAAGAAAAAAGTGGCAATAATTGAACAGGTGTCTGTATATATAATCCATGGGTTATATATATTATAGCTGGCTGGGCGACTAGGACCAGAAAACCATTATGATTATAATAATTAATAGGGCAGTTAGCTAGTCTTCATCAACATGTGTGGTACCTATCTAGTGCCTTCTCAATCAATAATCATAAGCAACCATGCTTAGAATTTAATAGCACACATTGTAGTGGCGGTAATTAGTAAAATAAAATAGTTACCGGTGCGGCGGTCTCCGGTGTCGAAGAGATCTGCGGAGCGGTTGCTGTAGGAGAAGCCAACGCCGGCGGGAGTTTCCAAGAACAAGAGGTTGGCGATGGTGTTCCATGAGAACTTGTTCAAGATTAACCCTGAAGCGCTCTTGTTTATTCTAAATGGTCCTATCTCTTCCGATGCTCCATATGCCACAGAAGAGCAACCAGGGCCTATATAATATTTTCACAAATCATTTACAATTGAGAAAAATTGGAAATAAATTTCGGGTAATTAATGTTTGAGAAACCACGTTAATACTGGTTCATTATCTAAATTACGTTTCTAATGTAAATAGGATCCACTAATACAAGTAATTAACTTAACTAGCGTCCGCCTATATTAGAGATGATTTTCACTCTGATTTGCCTACATTTGTCAAGGAGTTCGAATTCAAATGTAAAGAAACAAACACATACTTTGGCGTGATTGCCTGATTGGTACTTGAATTCTGATTACGGATTAGTAAACGCGTCGCTAGGGTTTTAGTGGGCTCAAAGCACGGACATAGCTAGGCAGCTAGCTACTCCAAGTTTTGCATTAATGGTGCCCCCAGTAGATACTGACAAGGAGGCAACACACAACTGCAAATATCTATGGCTTAATAATTGAAGTTTGTTTTTGGTTACTCTCTAAGCATTAAAGAGGAGAGAGTGTGTATATTTTGTGCTATGGGTTGCTTCTTCTTATCCATGGGAAGATGAGAGCTTGGGGAAGTGAAATAAGCTTTGGGTAGTTAGGTCATCATTTTTGGCCCTGGCTGGTAGGCCATTCTGTGGGCTCTCCTTTTAACTTTCCCCTTCTTTTAGCTCCGTTATTCTGTTTTCAATAAAACTTGGAAGGCAAACCACCTCAGATGAGTGTTTTGATTCAAAAAACCAAAATCAAGCATGTTCATGAAACTTCCTACATGTATATACACATACACTAATTTATTTATTTTTCAAAAGATTTTTGGATACACATTGGTGTTAGACAAACCTCTCGTCTTCTTATAAGATACTAAATATATAGATTTTATGCGCGTTATTCATTCAGGACTTATACACGATCTCTCAAATAACTTCACAGCTACGAGAGCAAATACCGGAATCAAAACTTACCTAAGGGAACGAGTTTTGCTACACCACCTAAAGCATCTCAAACGGTTTTCAGTTGACTTTAATATAGACTTAAATTAGTATGACGTTATTTACGTCTCTTTCTAAAACAATACAAGATCGAAATTTGATATAATTAACAGTGTGTAAATTAATTGATAACAATGCAAACCCAATAAACACAAATTAAAGTAAATATATATTAAGTGATATATTTACTCATGTACCTCCATTGAGCCAAAGAACAAGAGGTTTTGAGAAGGGATCATGGGAAGCCTCAGTGAGCCAGTAAAAGAGGGCTCTACCAACTTGATCATGCACAGTGACATACCCAGAGAACTGCTGAAACTCAACCTTGGGCTGCCCAGGAAGTTCCAAAATCCTATCAGCTTCTTCTTCTTCATTCTTCACCCCTCCTCCATGGCAGCTTATTGGAGTAGTACTACTCAGCAGCCCAACAACCAAAACAAAGACTAGAAGATTGTTCATCTTTGTTTTGGCCATGTCCATTTTCACCATGGCCAAAATGATGAAGAAGTAGAAGATATTGTTGTAGTCGTCCTTCCTCTTCCTTGTTGTGTGTGTATTAATGAAGGGAAGTTATAAGACTGTAAGACTGCTATTCTCAGTATGGATTAAATAGGAGAGAGAGGGATCGAGTAAGTGTGATAGAGGAAAGAGAAGGTTTGAATGTAACCTAATAAAATAATGAACATGGCCGGTAAAATAAATCATAGATATATACGTTTGAGCGTACGTATATAGTTAAATTTATTAAAACAGTGTAAATTTTTACCACTTTTTAGTTTAAGTTTTAGCTTAGTTTGTCTAAATACGATAAGTACGGGGTCTTTTTTGAGCTGGTTGTGTTATTCTTCCCTTTTGTGCGATTATCAATTAATAACTTCAGTTGGTTCTTTCTTTAAACTTAATTATAATCCATTTAATTTGATATTAATCTTTAAATCTTGAGGTGTAAATGATGTTTGTAACTTTATTGTTAAGCGATTTTGTCGTTAATCAGAAAAATCAATGATTTTTTTTGTGGTCATGTCAACATAAATGTGATATTTTTTTAGATTAGGGGTTGTCTTAATCTGTCTTAATTATAAGAGAGGAATGGGATCACATGGATATCGCATAGCCCATGAAACAGTCCCTTTGATCCTCCACGAATTCCTCTTGTATTCATATACCATTATACCACACGAGAGACGACTTTGACTAGCCTACCTCTTTCTCTCCATTTTTTAAAAAAATTAGTTTTCTCCTATTTTATTCTTTTTATTATTTTTTTGTTGTGAATTTCTTTGGATATGTGCTCATTCTAATCACAAATTGTTTAGTTATTTTAAAATATAATGATTTGGCACATGTATAAGGTAGTTGTGCAATATTGAATGTAATCGATTGACCAATTAATTAGCTCTTAATCTTATTGTATTTTTCTTTTTTTAATCCTAAGAATGTCCAAGTAATTAAAAAATAATAATGATTAATTTTTACTTTATCTCATAACATTTTTTGTCCTAAAAAAATAAAATAGTTTTGTTCTTCTAAAAATAATAACATTTTTTTGTTCCGAAGTACATATTATATCATCATGTGAACACAAATTATAACACAACAACAACTAACAATCGCTCACACCGACTCATAAATTGGCATGGTCACCAAACAAGCTCATTACGCTTTAATTTGATGCAACCTTTTGTTCTAAGTACAAGAAACCCTAATATATGATGGAGAAACATGTTTTTTCCCTCTTAAAAATGGTCGATCAATTGGTACAGAGATTTTGTGTGGCGCACAAGTTACAGATTCAATTCTTAATCGTAATTATCTTTTAATCTAAATAATTAAAAAGATAAAAGTGTAATTTTAAATTAAAATTTTGATATACATATAATATGTACAATATTACAGAACGTTTTTCATCGTATATTAATATTAATTAATGAAGGGACTTTTTAATTATATATATACGTATATAGATGACCCTCTTTACGTGCACGCGAGAGTACGTGGTATCATTGATTTCTAAAAATAGGATGGAGGTGTGTGGGCAATGGGCATGGCGGATGATGATAGAAGCTCTTTTGAATTTTGCATTGCCTTTCCAAAAGGTTGTGAGAATAACACCAGCTTCAACCTCCACTATTTTGTATCTAACCAAATTTAGCACTCTTCTTCTTAAAACCATCATAGCTTTCTCCAATATCCATATCCACCATCATTATAATTCATCATAACATATATATATATATATACATGATAAACGATTTCAAGTAAATTAAATCTCAAGAAAATTAATATATAATTGAATTTACTTGAATGATCGTCTATTCTAACTTGATCTGCTGAATTATAATCCTGAGAGAAATTAAATTTACGATTTACGAAATATACACATAAGAAATTTCACCTTACGAAATATTATAAGGCTTTTTCCCCTTTAATTTTTCACTATATATATGGTTTTTCCCCTTTAATTTTTCACTATATATATGGTCTTTTTTGGGTAAGCTTGACGAGGACTTTAGATGATTCTATGTTTGAAATTTCTTTATAAGTACGTAGAGTTCTGACTTCTGCATGCCTGACTTCTCTTACCGATTTCCCTTTAAGATTCGTGTACTTAAACAAATATACGAAAATAATTTGACACATATTTGCCTTTTGCTTTGTTTAGAGAAATGAGATATATTCGCTTATATTAATTCTGAATAATTATCCCTTACAATATTATGTATTTATTTTTTTGTTTTGGTGATCGAGAAAGATAGAAGTAAATGTATAAAACATTTACAACTAAAGTTCGTGGCAGATTTTCTCATGAAATATTTGGGACAACTTGATCGAGAAGGGAACGACTAAAACAACTAATTAATATATGAATATTACAAAAATACAAATACTACCGCCATACTCATATATATATATGTTAATTAATGAGTAAATAAATAAAATTGCAGGTCAGTGAATAGTATATACCGGAGCTAGTGTACTAGGGTTAGAAGAAAAGAGGTGAGAAATAATGATGGTATTTATGAGATATATAATACAGAGTAAAGAGCAGAGCAGCGACTCAGGGAGTGGTTGGAAGGCCTTAAGTACTCAGCAATATGTACATAGCCCACTACAGGCTATAGCGACGAATTCTTTCTTCTTCTTCTTCTTCTTCTTCTTCTTCTTCTTCTTCTTCTTTTTTTAATTGTTTTAATTTTTTTTTTATAGTCAAGACTCAAGACTCACAGTCGGTCACAAGTAATTACTGAAACTGATGAAAAAGAAAAGTAATTATTGAAATTGAAAAGTGAAACAAATAAAAGATATACCGATATTTAACAAAAAATAAAAAATAAAGATATATGTCCATCTAGTTCATGACAGTGTCTCATAAACTGCAGATGTTTTTGTGGAAGTGCTGCAAACAATTCTTTGTGGTGAGTGCTAACCTGGTGAGGGGCCGAATTTGGGTGGGCAATATATGTCCTCAATGTGGTGAAGAAGAAGAAGCGCAGGTATACCTTTTCTTTAAATGCAATTTTGCTCGAAGTTTCTAGTTTGGGTGTCCTCTACAGGTGGATGTAGGATGTCTTGATGGAGATGACTTCGTGTAGTATTGAAATCACTTCTTGACGACTTTTGTTGACATTGGGCAATAGGGCTCTCTTATGCAACTTTTTTGTTTGGATTATGGGGTATATGAAAGTGTTGTAATATGAAATGTTACAATGATGTTGTTGTTGATCCCATCATTGTCATTCAACTTATGATGGATCAGGTTAGAGAGTTTAATGAGACCAGTCGTGTTAAGTATTCATTGGTACAATCGGTCTCGTCTCCTTTGGTTAATAACAATGTTAACCACAAACTGGAGCCAACCTCCTATTGGTTTTGTGAAGGTGAACTGTGATGGTGCGTTTTGCAAGGAGGTCTGCTAGAGGGCTTATGGTTGGGTTCGCAGATCCTCCCTTGGGAGTTTCATTGCTACAGGTGGAAGACATGGCTTCCCTTGTGCCACTGCCTTGCAGGCGGAAGCCTATGCCCTTCGGGCAACTATGATTACTTGTGCGGATTATGATTGTAAGAAGGTAATCATTTAGACATATTTTAAATGTTTATAGTGCAATGTGTTATGACATGGGTGGGGGTGGATGCTAATATTGAAGGAGTTCTCTTTGATATTTTGGAGAGATAGTGCGTTAAGTTTAAGTATATTTCCCACAAGCATAATGTTGCAGCTCATGAAATTGCTACTTTCTATAACGCTCTAAGCATTGTTTTAGACGGGAGGGTCTTAGAGCCCTTTTGATTATTTGATATCTTAACTAAAAATGTAAACATTTGATTCGCCTCTTTTAATGAAGTTTATTTTATTTGACAAAAAAAGAAGATAGATAATTAGTTTATGGATCATTTTTAATTTATGAATTATTTCAACTTGCATATTATTTAGTTTATCGTTTTCAAATAGGATAATAATTAGCTATATTTGCATTCCACTTCTAAAAGTACATCTTCTTTTTAACTTTTTGATTTATTAAATTTGTCCTTATACATGTTTTATTATTAAAATTGTTCATTAATTCTCTAAATCATCAAATTAATGTCATCTACGCAAAATAATTAAAAAATTAATTGTCATTTAATCATTTATATTTATTGAACAAATCAAGAGTAATGCTATAATTTTGATTATTATATCGATATGTCTATTTAATTGATATATATATTTAATGGTTTCTAATTCATTTTTTTTAATAAATGGTCTTAAAATTAAAAAAAAAAAAAAGAAATTCAACAATTTCAATTATAATATTATATATATAAATTCGATAAATCGAAAAAATAAAATCAAGAAAATACCTCTTTCTATGTGATGCTAATATTATCTGGAATTTTTCTACCGCATGTAACTGCAGTAATATTTTTTTTTATTCTATGAGAATAAAGCAGTTGAAAACTTGAAATTAAATTATATATGACATGCTATATCTATTGCTTCTCCGATTCAATTACTCAAAAGGTTCATCTCTGCGCCTGTGACTCTGCGGTATAAGAATTTGGATTTTGGAAGAAAGGAGTGAAGGTGGCAGATCACCGGTCAATGACTTGTTGGGTCCCGCTGATCCTTGTTACATCATCCACGTGTAGGGCTCTCAATGGCCTGCAGCAATAATCACACGCGTACTCAGTGTATGCCCAATTTCGATGAACGATGATCCATCATTCTGGCTCATCCACAGCTGGCTTTACTGAAAGTCTGAAACCATGCAGTCCAGACTCAAGAGATCATCATCACTCATCAGCTATACTCCATCGCTTTCGTGTCTTCTCTATAATCTATAAGGTAAATGATCATCTCGATTCTGAAATTCATTTCTCATAAAAAATAAAAAATAAAAAATAAACTGATATCAATATTGTACATAATAATTTACTATTTAATACCATTATATGTAAAAAAAATTAAATAAAGTAAGTAAATTATACGTATTCATTTATACGACTTTATGCAAATACCAATCGTTTTAAATTTTAATTTATAAGAATTTCGTATTACTATAAAAAAAAATCTAATATTAAAAATGAAATTGCTTTTGCATGTCAAGATATAAGGTGTACTTTACATATCCAATATCATAATCATGCTTTGCAATGAAGTTTTGACTACATGATATTTAAGCGTTTGACTAAATCAAATATTTCTTGGAGTTAGTCCCTCCGATATATATATGATCTTATCCTACATGTTCATCATGAAATGGTCCTAGCTTAATTTGATTGCTTCTTACTCCTCCAGTCTAAAGCTGAGTAGGGTACCGGTTCTAAAACCTTCAAATGCAAATAATTATCCCTTTTGTGCCTTTTCCAATGATGATTTGATATACATATAATTATGGCTTTGTAGGGCTACAAATAACTAATATTTGTTGTTTGAATAAGTGATTTGATTTGAAAAAACTAATAAGAATATATTGAATTGGCATGCAAATTTTTTTTTGTGCTTAATTGGCATGGATTGAAAAATTACTACGAGTACTTTGTGATTAAGAGCGAGTTGCATTTTAAATAGTTACTTGTGAGTGGTCAAATAGTTAGGGTAGTAATTAGAAACTTTTGATAGTTTATGTATGAGTATGTGTTGACCTCTATAATTTAGGGTCTTTTTTGTAGTTTTTCCTAATTATTTTATATATGCATAAGGCCCCTTAGCTTAATTCTGACCCCCAAAAAAAATCCCTTAATTATGTTTAAGTACGCGATATTTTAATTATGTTTAAGTTACGTTTAGTATGCCGTATAAAAGACTGGGTATGATAATATAATACGAAATCAGTGTTTGATAACACTTGTATTAATTAGTCACTATATAAATTAATATGATTGAATGTTTTTATACGATTCAGACATGCTAAAATAATGACCTCCAACTTGTCCGTATTAAATAGTCGGATGACTAATAATTTTGAAAAATATAATAATAATGATAAAAGTATATATATATATTTTTTTAAATAAATAGATATAATAATATATCAATAATTAATTATAATAAATAATAAAAATAAAATAAAAGTGTACAAAATTAATATATATATATATATATATTTGTTGCACATTTGAATAAGACACAGTAACGACACTTATTCTAAATTTCTAATATTGAGGTTATAAGGAAGATTGGTAAAATTTGTAAATGTGCAATCAATCTTAAAAAAAAAAATCATACATCACAATCAACCTTGGAAAAAAAAATCTAATCATACAAAAGCTTCATGAAAAAAAAAAACCAACACACAGTACCAAAAAACCAATATTTTGATTTTTTTTTAAATGTTTTTTTCCCATGCAATTGCCACAAGTGTCCACTCAAATCCTACTGGAGTTGAGAATGTTGAGTTAATGCCTCCTTAGTGGATTATTAATGCATTGAATTTGATTATGTATTGGGAATAAATACATGGTGTTGTTCATTCAACCTTGTAAGAAAAGATTGATGTGGAAGCTTCATGAAGAAGAGCATTAATTGAATAAGGTGCATGAATGGACTTCAATGAAGGATGTTGAAATATGAGGAAATTGTCCCACATTGGAAAAGCACAAATACAACTTGTGCCTTAAGCACTATATAAGGTGGAGAGCTTGGTCACATTTTAACATCAAGGAGAACACCTCACAAGTGAGTGAGTGCTTCAAGAGTGTGTATAGCTCTTGAGCTAGAGTGATCTTCTTGAGCACTTCAAGAGTGTGCATAGCTCTTGGAGTAGAGTGATCTTCTCGGTTAAGAGAAGGTGAAAGAGTGTGTATAGCTCTTTGGGGTAGAGTGATTTTCTCAGGTTGAGAGAGGGTGTACAAGGGGTATCCTATTGGATACAAGGGCTCGAGTTGGGTATAAACTTGAGTAGTGTAATCTTGTATTTTGTATTCTCTCATAGTGAAGGAGAAAACTCTCCGAGGACGTAGGCAAGTTAATTGGCCGAACCTCGTTAAATCTTTTGTGTTCTTGGTTTCTTTATTTCCTTTTTTCATCTTTATTGTTAGCACTTGCGTGGTGGATGATTAATTTCCTAACAAGTGGTATCAGAGCTTCGGTTTATCGATCGTGAGCGGTTTGCCAGGGCAAGTTCTAGCGGTTCACATTTCAAGGTGGAGCAGTTTGATGGAAAAGGAAATTTCACTCTATGGCAAAGGAGGGTGAAGGACATCCTAGTTCAACAAGGCCTTGCAAGACCGTTGAAGGGGAAGGATGCGAAGCCAGAGAAGATGTCAGATAAAGATTGGGACGAGTTGGAGTCCAGGTGTGTCAGCACTATTAGGCTTTATATTGCTGACAATATTATAAATAATGTTAATGATGTAGATTCTGCACCTGAGTTTTGGGAGAAAATAGAGAAACTTTATCTTGGGAAAGGCTTGCAAACGAAACTGAATTTAAAGCGGGATCTCTACAAGCTCAAGATGGGAGAATGTAACGACCCGTCCCGAATTCCGGGATTAGTTTAGTGACTAATCTTGATTAGCGAGGTTGAACGGTGGTTAGTAGGGCGGAATCGGACAAAATGTGCAAAATGACCGTTTTGCCCCTGGTCGTGGGCAAAATGTTGACTTTTTTTTCGGGCGGTCAAATGGACTTTGACCGATGACCGTGACATAGTTCGGGACGTCACGAGTTCATAGACAGGCGGCACGTTCGATTCCGACATTCGTAGAGAAAGTTATGGTGTTCGGAAGTTGAGGGGTATTTTGGTAATTTGGCTTACTAGGGGCCAAATGTTGACTTTTTGATCGGGAGGTCCGATAGGCGAGGGCCAAGGACCGTTACATAGGTATCGTCGATACGAATCCAACGACAGGCGGCATGCCGAAATCGGAGATTCGACGACAACGTTATGGTCAAGGAAACGAACTAACGAACCGAGGCTCGGATTAAAATAATAATATAATATTGAATAGTGACCGTTGACTCAGCACACCTGGATGAGTGACAAGTGTCACTCATCCCTTGAAACCAGAATCCTTGTCTTAGGGGAAACATCATTATGATGTTTTATTATTAATTAAATTAATTAATATTTATTTTCTCCATTAATCTCCTTTGTTCTTCAAACCGTGCAAAATGGGGGAAACAAATTGGAGAGAGTTTGCTGCCTTCTCTAATTGGGTTTGAGGGCAAAATTGAGTGCTTGTTGAGACTAACTCAACTGGGTAAACACGGGAGATTGAGGAAGGCTGAGGAACTGAAATTCGAAAATTTGGATTTTGGGGGGGAAGTTCGGATTTTTAAACTTGGGGCTGTGAGGATCGAATTGGTGATTACTTCGAGCTTTCTGGGATCACAACGATCAGAATTGTCGAAGGAACGAAGGGATTTGGCCACCAATTGGCTCTGATCACACTTGGTCACAGAGGAGGAATTTCGAAGTTGAGTCGTGGAATTGGAGGCTTCGTTGGATGAAATTGAGGTGGGGAAACTGCTTCCCATGATCCCACGATGCTTCTGGGTTCATCAATTGAAGGAAACCGATCGAGATTGACAGAACTCCATTGTTGAACAGTGACGGTGCTCGAACTTGAGTCGTGACGTTTGAGCACAGGTTTGATGCAATTGATGTGGGGGAATTGGTCCTCAGGGTCCGTTGATGCTTCTGGAATCATCAATTGGATGAAACCTGCAGTAATTGAGGGAGTTCCATGATTGCACAGTAACCGGGTGTTCTTCGTGGATCATCATCGAATCGTGGGAATCTGGGTAAGGATTTGTGTAATTGAGTTTACAGACTTGTAATTGGACTTAAAAGGAAACTAATGGAATGATCAATTGAAGGAATTAGGATCGAATTGACAGGATTGGAACCGGGTTGTGTCGCGGGTGAATTGGACCCGTTTACCAGACAAACGGGTTGGGCTGGTGACACTGTAGCAGGCGCGTGAGTTTCACGCGCAGCCACTCACGGCGGCGCGTGGCGGCGCGTGGGCGCGAATCTCGAGGTGAGGTCAACATGACTTCTGTCCTATTTAATGTAACGGACATCTTGGAATTGGTTTCGTGTTGATCGGACACCGTCTCGATATTGTTCGGGATATCCGAAGGTTTTAAATTAAGTTTAAAAATAAGTAAAAATTCGGAAAAATTACGGGACTTTGATAGGATGTTAATAATGAGGTTAGTAACCCTCTAATGTGATTTGGACAGGATTGGGAGTCCCGGTGATAGTGGTGTGGCCCGGGAGGGCCGGTGGCACGCGTATCGAGGCACACGGTTAAAACGGTCTGTGAGTGGACTTTGGTTTTATAAATCCTATGCATGCTTAAATGTGTTATATGGTTTATATATATGATTTCTATGATGGTATTTGTGAGTATTGATTTTGGGTATGTTGCACGTATTTCGAGGTGTTTTCGTATTTCACGTGTATCGGGATTAACGGTTTATTTGTGGTTTTGCATGCTTGTGGTTAAATAAATATTATGATAAAATGGTTTTTATAGTGGAAAGATGAACTCGGGCTTGAGGCCCACTTGTTTTGGAAATTTCGGACTTGGAGTCCATTTGAGAATCGGGCCGGGGGCCCAGTTGGTTAATGAAATCGGGCCAGGGGCCCAGTTGGTATAAAATCGGGCCGAGACCCATTTGAGTTATGTTATCGGGCATGGGGCCCAGTTGGATTAAAATGATGGTTTCGGGTCAGGGACCCTAAATGGAAATGTGTTGTTTTATGGAAAATTCGGGCAGGGCCCATTGTGATGTTGTGAAATGAGTTAATAAAACTATTTTTCCATATACCATCTGTACACATGGATATATGATGGTCTCCTCCAGATGTCTGGGACACTGGGGAAGTCACGGTGCATTGCCTGTGAAGGGTCACCATACGGAGCAGCCGGACCGTATGATGACTCAGGAGCAGGATTGCTATGATTGACGTCTGGGACGTCAGACATCAGGGATGTCGGATATATGGACCCGGAGAGACCCCGGGCAGCATGCGTAGCTTGTGAAACCGTGAGACATGACGTCAGGGACGTCTAGCATCAGGGATGCTGGTGATGGTAATGGTAAAATACGAATTAATGAAATGGCTTTCCGGGTGGATTTATGATTGTGTGATTTTAATGAATTAATGTTCATTTATGGTAGTGGGTGGTGACCCACATGGTCGTATATGTATGGTGGTGGTATTCCACGGTTTTGGGCTGAGTTCCCACACTTGATTTTTGGTTAACGGTTTTTGGGCTAAGGCCCTAAGGGCTCGGTTGAGCAAACGTTTTGGTTACTGGTTTTTGTGGCATGCATACGTTTTTATTGGAGGGTATAAATGTCTTATAAATGTATTTGATGAACTTACTGGTTTTTGTCCACTCACAGCTTTTGGTTTTAATGCCCTTCAGGTTGATCACAGATGCGATTGCAGCAGAGACTGGGACATTGCACATCTCCTCCATCGATCCTTGCGCACTCTGGATGCCCTGTTTGGGCAGTGGCTCTTGGTCATCCTTTGTCTGACACCCCTTGTTGGACGGGAGCAGGGCACATTCCATAGTAATCCCGGGGGGATTGGGATGGGTCCTGTCAACTTGGTATCAGAGCACGGTTGCTCTATTTGTGCGCGCAGGTCGAGGGTGTGATGTCTCTTTGGGCTGCAATTCGTTATCAACCTGATAGATAGTGTTTGGGTTTGGATAGTGGATGGAGTGCGATTGGCCCGATACGCCGTGCGTTAATGTGATTCGACCCAAGCGGGGTTGATTGGGGTGAACTGGTATAGTGGGACCGTCGGTTCGGTCATGAGATATTGGATTGTTGTGCTGCTAGGTGCAGCCAGGTTCATGGTCTAAAATGTGAACCCTTGTGGTGGTTTCTAGTGTGAGGGATGTTGGTTCATCGGAGTTGGCCGATGACCTAGTGGTGGAACCCACGTTGATGGGATGGTAGGATTGGATCTGACGTCTATTCGATGTCTAGACCGCGGGGTCGGTCAGGTTGTGGATTTTATATTACGGAAAACTGTTTGGTTCGGTTGAACCATAGGGTGTGATTGTGGAACCCTAGTGTTAAAAGGTAAACCTTAATTGTGGTTAGTGGATGAGAACTTGTGCTGCGACGAGTGGCTGAGGTCATGAATGACCATGTGGATGGCTCTGGTGAGTCTAGGCTGAACTATGGGATTCGATTTACGGATACGGTTCTGAGATAAATTGTGGAATCCCGTGTTGGATCGGGTATTGGTGTGATGTGTGGATGCGGATCTCGATAGCAATGACAGTTAGTCGGTAGTCATATGGAGATGACTGGCTATCAAGGGTAATCAGTGTGGTCATAATACTTGGGGACGTTCAGGGAACGTTCATTTTCCTGATGTGGATTGTCAGAATGGTGGTACCCATAGTCGTGAGGTACGGGATCGTCGTTCCGTATGAACGGAGATCCAGGGTTGTCGTATTTGCACACGATGTGCAGTATGGATGTTTGCGGATTGGTACTTTTGTGCTGATGCTAGTATGGATGCCTGTGTGCTGATACTAGTGTTGTTGATAGAGTGTTGGTGCTGGTACTAGCGCTGGTGCTAGTGTCGGTAATGGTGTTGACGATGAGCCACAAATTGGGGTGTGACTCCGTCATGATGAACATATGTTCGGTCTTTGAGATTCGGTAGTGGTTGAGGGATGGACTGGATGGGATCCAGTTAAGATTGTGCTGTGTTGGGATAAGTTCCAATAGTGGTGAGATAACCAGTAAGGAGTGGATTAAAAAGGGTATAATTGAGACTTGAGTAATCTTGGGATGACGTCCCCTACGTCATGATAATTGGTGGATTTGGGGGAGTTGTTGGCAACTCCAAAATTTGTGCGATTTTATGTTTTTAAATATCCCTAAAATGTACGTGGAAATGATTAAAACTGGAAAAGACGAGGAAAAACCATTAGTGGTATAAAGGTAGGAATTTGTAATTGAGAACTTGGGAAACCGAGTGTTGAACCTGTAAAGGTCGGGATGTGCGAACGGAACAATAACGGATTGATTGTGGACACGGGGTTGTCCAAGTGAATTGAGGAGTTAGGAAGTCTAGTGGTTAGACTTGACGTCTTGTTGGGAGCATGTCTGTTTCCAACATGGTTGGAACCTTAGTGTCGAGGAGAGTTGCGATTGGGGAACGAGAGTGGTGCTCGTTTTTGGTGATTGGTATTCCGAAGTCATTAGGGTTGACTTCTTGCCTTCTACCCTGGCAGACATTGACTGTAGTTACCAGTACGTTGAGCGTGTCTTGGTTGGTGAACCCTTGTGTGTTGTGAGGTCATTAGGAGGAGCTACGTATTTGAAATTAGGTAAACGAGATTTCTCATTTTCTGCTTGGTGGCAGACGATGTTGTGTCACGTGGTGTGGTGAGTGCAGTGAGTCTGGTTGCATCCACGTAGGATGAGTATTGACGTCATCATTTTGGATCATCCTTGGTTTTCCTAGGTGGAATGACAAGGATTGATACAAGGTAATCCGTGAGAATCCGCAGTCTCGACGTGTCTCGTCGTTGACTGATCTGTCTAGTTGTGGGAGTCGGTTGTCGATCGTTGTGGCGATCTAGAATTTTGACGTTATTGTCAGGGACATAGTGTCTATATGGGTCGTGATCTTGATGATTCAGATAGGGGGAGAGTATATCACTCTTACCTTGGTACGTGAGTCGTAAATGACGGGGTTGAACTTCTTTTTGAAGTGGGGCCCGTACGGTATTCTACTCAGGTGAATAGGTTTTCGATGTAGTCGAATTTTGTCAACCTTAGACGTGTGGAGGTCGGATTGGCTTCCCTATGAAGTCAATTGGAGGTATCAAACGGGTAATTGGTTTTGGTGTGTCTTGGTACATGTGATGAGATTTCGGGATTTGGAATCGAATTTCTGGGTGACGATTCAGGATTCGATTTTGAAACTTGAAAGTATATTTCCGGATTTGGGTACGGAATGGTTGTTCCAAATGCTAGCTTACGGAATAATGATTTCGGATTCGGATTTGGAAATGAGTTAAACTGTGATTTCTGGGTTTGGATCCGGGATTTCTTACGAAATTGCGGATTTGGATTCGGAATTGGAACTAGATGTTGGGTGGAGTTTCGTTTTGTCTCATGCTGGATTGGGCAAACGTACTCCATTATTGGAACGCGTTCGGCTATGACCTAGGTGGTTGTAGTCTGGTCATTAGATAGATGTGTGTACTTCGTACATGGTTCGAGGTACAATACTTGTAGACTTGTGATGTCTAGTTACGGTATACGGGATATACCCGAGGTGTGTTGGTGAACGTGTTGGTAGTCGGATTGGTTCCGATACCATGGGATTGGTTGTGGACCGGACATTACTATGCAATGGGTCATGGTAATTCCGATGTGTTTAATTACACACAGGTCGTTTGAAAGGTCGGTAATTGTTTACTAAGTTAAGTACGTTGGTGGCATGTGTAGCCACGAGTGAGTCTAGTGTCAGTTTTCGACTGACAACAACTGTGTGGTGACAGTTTGTCAGGATGTGTCAACATAGATTGTTGAGTGGGGTCAGCTGACTCCTAGTGGGAGTGGGAAAGGAACCGTCGAGTTGTTGCGTCAACGAGAGGGTTGATTTGACAAGTGGGGTCAAATTCGAAACAAGTAGTTTCAGTCATTCGACGGGGTCGAATGTAGTCGTTGCGTTTTGAGTATTAGTGGTACGTAGAGTGCAGACAAGTTTTGCCTGGTTAGTTGGTGTACGGGTGTACACGTGTTGTGTGGTCGATTCCACTTTCCACGGGGTGTTTGTGGAATCAGGGTAATCGAGTTTCGAGAGCGAAACTTTTTAAGGAGGGAAGTACGTTGAGTTTAGATCGGTTGGAATTTCGAGGACTAAATTTATTAAGGAGGGAAGATTGTAACGACCCGTCCCGAATTCCGGGATTAGTTTAGTGACTAATCTTGATTAGCGAGGTTGAACGGTGGTTAGTAGGGCGGAATCGGACAAAATGTGCAAAATGACCGTTTTGCCCCTGGTCGTGGGCAAAATGTTGACTTTTTGTTCGGGCGGTCAAATGGACTTTAACCGATGACCGTGACGTAGTTCGGGACGTCACGAGTTCATAGACAGGCGGCACGTTCGATTCCGACATTCGTAGAGAAAGTTATGGTGTTCGGAAGTTGAGGGGTATTTTGGTAATTTGGCTTACTAGGGGCCAAATGTTGACTTTTTGATCGGGAGGTCCGATAGGCGAGGGCCAAGGACCGTTACGTAGGTATCGTCGATACGAATCCAACGACAGGCGGCATGCCGAAATCAGAGATTCGACGACAACGTTATGGTCAAGGAAACGAACTAACGAACCGAGGCTCGGATTAAAATAATAATATAATATTGAATAGTGATCGTTGACTCAGCACACCTGGATGAGTGACAAGTGTCACTCATCCCTTGAAACCAGAATCCTTGTCTTAGGGGAAACATCATTATGATGTTTTATTATTAATTAAATTAATTAATATTTATTTTCTCCATTAATCTCCTTTGTTCTTCAAACCGTGCAAAATGGGGGAAACAAATTGGAGAGAGTTTGCTGCCTTCTCTAACTGGGTTTGAGGGCAAAATTGAGTGCTTGTTGAGACTAACTCAACTGGGTAAACACGGGAGATTGAGGAAGGCTGAGGAACTGAAATTCGAAAATTTGGATTTTGGGGGGGAAGTTCGGATTTTAAACTTGGGGCTGTGAGGATCGAATTGGTGATTACTTCGAGCTTTCTGGGATCACAACGATCAGAATTGTCGAAGGAACGAAGGGATTTGGCCACCAATTGGCTCTGATCACACTTGGTGACAGAGGAGGAATTTCGAAGTTGAGTCGTGGAATTGGAGGCTTCGTTGGATGAAATTGAGGTGGGGAAACTGCTTCCCATGATCCCACGATGCTTCTGGGTTCATCAATTGAAGGAAACCGATCGAGATTGACAGAACTCCATTGTTGAACAGTGACGGTGCTCGAACTTCAGTCGTGACGTTTGAGCACAGGTTTGATGCAATTGATGTGGGGGAATTGGTCCTCAAGGTCCGTTGATGCTTCTGGAATCATCAATTGGATGAAACCTGCAGTAATTGAGGGAGTTCCATGATTGCACAGTAACCGGGTGTTCTTCGTGGATCATCATCGAATCGTGGGAATCTGGGTAAGGATTTGTGTAATTGAGTTTACAGACTTGTAATTGGACTTAAAAGGAAACTAATGGAATGATCAATTGAAGGAATTAGGATCGAATTGACAGGATTGGAACCGGGTTGTGTCGCGGGTGAATTGGACCCGTTTACCAGACAAACGGGTTGGGCTGGTGACACTGTAGCAGGCGCGTGAGTTTCACGCGCAGCCACTCACGGCGGCGCGTGGCGGCGCGTGGGCGCGAATCTCGAGGTGAGGTCAACATGACTTCTGTCCTATTTAATGTAACAGACATTTTGGAATTGGTTTCGTGTTGATCGGACACCGTCTCGATATTGTTCGGGATATTCGAAGGTTTTAAATTAAGTTTAAAAATAAGTAAAAATTCGAGAAAATTACGGGACTTTGATAGGATGTTAATAATGAGGTTAGTAACCCTCTAATGTGATTTGGACAGGATTGGGAGTCCCGGTGATAGTGGTGTGGCCCGGGAGGGCCGGTGGCACGCGTATCGAGGCACACGGTTAAAACGGTCTGTGAGTGGACTTTGGTTTTATAAATCCTATGCATGCTTAAATGTGTTATATGGTTTATATATATGATTTCTATGATGGTATTTGTGAGTATTGATTTTGGGTATGTTGCACGTATTTCGAGGTGTTTTTCGTATTTCACGTGTATCGGGATTAACGGTTTATTTGTGGTTTTGCATGCTTGTGGTTAAATAAATATTATGATAAAATGGTTTTTATAGTGGAAAGATGAACTCGGGCTTGAGGCCCACTTGTTTTGGAAATTTCGGACTTGGAGTCCATTTGAGAATCGGGCCGGGGGCCCAGTTGGTTAATGAAATCGGGCCAGGGGCCCAGTTGGTATAAAATCGGGCCGAGACCCATTTGAGTTATGTTATCGGGCATGGGGCCCAGTTGGATTAAAATGATGGTTTCGGGTCAGGGACCCTAAATGGAAATGTGTTGTTTTATGGAAAATTCGGGCAGGGCCCATTGTGATGTTGTGAAATGAGTTAATAAAACTATTTTTCCATATACCATCTGTACACATGGATATATGATGGTCTCCTCCAGATGTCTGGGACACTGGGGAAGTCACGGTGCATTGCCTGTGAAGGGTCACCATACGGAGCAGCCGGACCGTATGATGACTCAGGAGCAGGATTGCTATGATTGACGTCTGGGACGTCAGACATCAGGGATGTCGGATATATGGACCCGGAGAGACCCCGGGCAGCACGCGTAGCTTGTGAAACCGTGAGACATGACGTCAGGGACGTCTAGCATCAGGGATGCTGGTGATGGTAATGGTAAAATACGAATTAATGAAATGGCTTTCCGGGTGGATTTATGATTGTGTGATTTTAATGAATTAATGTTCATTTATGGTAGTGGGTGGTGACCCACATGGTCGTATATGTATGGTGGTGGTATTCCACGGTTTTGGGCTGAGTTCCCACACTTGGTTTTTGGTTAACGGTTTTTGGGCTAAGGCCCTAAGGGCTCGGTTGAGCAAACGTTTTGGTTACTGGTTTTTGTGGCATGCATACGTTTTTATTGGAGGGCATAAATGTCTTATAAATGTATTTGATGAACTTACTGGTTTTTGTCCACTCACAGCTTTTGGTTTTAATGCCCTTCAGGTTGATCACAGATGCGATTGCAGCAGAGACTGGGACATTGCACATCTCCTCCATCGATCCTTGCGCACTCTGGATGCCCTGTTTGGGCAGTGGCTCTTGGTCATCCTTTGTCTGACACCCCTTGTTGGACGGGAGCAGGGCACATTCCATGGTAATCCCGGGGGGATTGTGATGGGTCCTGTCAGAGAAGGTGCGAATCTCATGGAGCACATGAATGTGTTCAAGGGATTGATAAATCAACTATCAAGAGTTGAGGTTAAAATTGAGGAAGAAGATCAAGCCCTTTTACTTCTTACCTCGCTTCCCAATTCGTATGAGAATATTGTTACTACAATTGTGTATGGTAAGGATACACTGAAGATGGAGGATGTCGAATCGACTCTCTTATCACATGAGAAGAGAAGGAAAGCCGATGATTCTCAAGGTTCCGTCTTCATTTCTCATGAACAGAATCGTAAGGGAAGGTCAACTGCGAGGGGATTTAGTGAGCATAGCAGGTCTAAATCCAGAGGCAGAGGAAAGGGCAAGCAATGCTACAAGTGCAAGGAGTGGGGACACATAAAGCCGGATTGTCCATTGATGAAAGAGAAGGACGATAAGGGCTCAGATTGCTCATTGGTTGGTGTAGCAGAGATGTCTAGAGATTTTGGAGAACTTCTCACAGTCTCCAAAGGTAATTACATTTTTTCTCAAGATTATTGGATATTAGATAGTGGTTGTTTTCATCACCTTTGCTCCAGGAGAGAATATTTTGATACGTTCCAAGAAGTCCAAGGATTTGTGACTTGGGGTGATGGCACAAGACGTCGTGTCATGGGTACGGGAACTGTGAAGATCAAAATGTTCGATGGAGCAGTTCGAACATTGGGTGATGTGGTGTATGTCCCAAAGTTCCGGAGAAATCTAATATCCTTGAGCCAACTAGACTCCAAGGGCTGCAAGGTTTCGTCAGCAGGGGGAGTTATGAAAGTGTCACGTGGCTGCATGGTTCTAATGAAGGGAGAAAAATGTAAAAGTATGTTCCGTCTGATAGAAAAAACTCAGACCTCGAAGGTTGTTGGGAAACATGGTGCACAGGAGAACAGGTACCTGAAGCGGGTCTCGTTTGCGGGCACAACAGAGACGCTATCTACACGTTTCCAAGTTTCAGACGATGGTGAGAAGGATAATCCTACTAAGGAAGAGGCAAAGTCGAGGTCCCTCTTCGGAGCCAACTGGTAATTGTTGACTCGGAGCAGCTGCACATAGCATTGGCCATTTTGAATCAGGGGGAGTTAGGACCGTATGCAACTGATTCGGGGTATGTGTAGTTGGTACAAGAATAAGGCCAATGGAATGCTTGTGGGTATATCAAGCGGTATCTCAATTTGAGATGAACTTCAGGGATTGAAGTGGTGATGCAACATTATCCACCTAAGTCGGCAGGGGGAGATTGTTGAGTTAATGCCTCCTTAGTGGATTATTAATGCATTGAATTTGATTATGTATTGGGAATAAATACATGGTGTTGTTCATTCAACCTTGTAGGAAAAGATTGATGTGGAAGCTTCATGAAGAAGAGCATTAATTGAATAAGGTGCATGAATGGACTTCAATGAAGGATGTTGAAATATGAGGAAATTGTCACACATTGGAAAAGCACAAATACAACTTGTGCCTTAAGCACTATATAAGGTGGAGAGCTTGGTCACATTTCAACATCAAGGAGAACACCTCACAAGTGAGTGAGTGCTTCAAGAGTGTGTATAGCTCTTGGGCTAGAGTGATCTTCTTGAGCACTTCAAGAGTGTGTATAGCTCTTGGAGTAGTGTGATCTTCTCGGTTAAGAGAAGGTGAAAGAGTGTGTATAGCTCTTTGGGGTAGAGTGATTTTCTCAGGTTGAGAGAGGGTGTACAAGGGGTATCCTATTGGATACAAGGGCTCGAGTTGGGTATAAACTTGAGTAGTGTAATCTTGTATTTTGTATTCTCTCATAGTGAAGGAGAAAACTCTCCGAGGACGTAGGCAAGTTAATTGGCCGAACCTCGTTAAATCTTTTGTGTTCTTGGTTTCTTTATTTCCTTTTTTCATCTTTATTGTTAGCACTTGCGTGGTGGAGGATTAATTTCCTAACAAGTGGTATCAGAGCTTCGGTTTATCGATCGTGAGCGGTTTGCCATGGCAAGTTCTAGCGGTTCACATATCAAGGTGGAGCAGTTTGATGGAAAAGGAAATTTCACTCTATGGCAAAGGAGGGTGAAGGACATCCTAGTTCAACAAGGCCTTGCAAGACCGTTGAAGGGGAAGGATGCGAAGCCAGAGAAGATGTCAGATGAAGATTGGGACGAGTTGGAGTCCAGGTGTGTCAGCACTATTAGGCTTTATATTGCTGACAATATTATAAATAATGTTAATGATGTAGATTCTGCACCTGAGCTTTGGGAGAAAATGGATAAACTTTATCTTGGGAAAGGCTTGCAAACGAAGCTGAATTTAAAGCTGGATCTCTACAAGCTCAAGATGGGAGAAGGTGCGAATCTCATGGAGCACATGAATGTGTTCAAGGGATTGATAAATCAACTATCAAGAGTTGAGGTTAAAATTGAGGAAGAAGATCAAGCCCTTTTACTTCTTACCTCGCTTCCCGATTCATATGAGAATATTGCTACTACAATTGTGTATGGTAAGGATACACTGAAGATGGAGGATGTCGAATCGACTCTCTTATCACATGAGAAGAGAAGGAAAGCCGATGATTCTCAAGGTTCCGTCTTCATTGCTCATGAACAGAATCGTAAGGGAAGGTCAACTGCGAGGGGATTTAGTGAGCATAGCAGGTCTAAATCCAGAGGCAGAGGAAAGGGCAAGCAATGCTACAAGTGCAAGGAGTGGGGACACATAAAGCCGGATTGTCCATTGATGAAAGAGAAGGACGATAAGGGCTCAGATTGCTCATTGGTTGGTGTAGCAGAGATGTCTAGAGATTTTGGAGAACTTCTCACAGTCTCCAAAGGTAATTACATTTTTTTCTCAAGATTATTGGATATTAGATAGTGGTTGTTCTCATCACCTTTGCTCCAGGAGAGAATATTTTGATACGTTCCAAGAAGTCCAAGGATTTGTGACTTGGAGTGATGGCACAAGAAGTCGTGTCATGGGTACGGGAACTGTGAAGATCAAAATGTTCGATGGAGCAGTTCGAACATTGGGTGATGTGGTGTATGCCCCAAAGTTCCGGAGAAATCTAATATCCTTGAGCCAACTAGACTCCAAGGGCTGCAAGGTTTCGTCAGCAGGGGGAGTTATGAAAGTGTCACGTGGCTGCATGGTTCTAATGAAGGGAGAAAATGTAAAAGTATGTTCCGTCTGATAGAAAAAACTCAGACCTCGAAGGTTGTTGGGAAACAGGGTGCACAGGAGAACAGGTACCTGAAGCGGGTCTCGTTTGCGGGCACAGCAGAGACGCTATCTACATGTTTCCAAGTTTCAGACGATGGTGAGAAGGATAATCCTGCTAAGGAAGAGGCAAAGTCGAGGTCTCTCTTCGGAGCCAACTGGTAATTGTTGACTCGGAGCAGCTGCACATAGCATTGGCCATTTTGAATCAGGGGGAGTTAGGACCGTATGCAACTGATTCGGGGTATGTGTAGTTGGTACAAGAATAAGGCCAATGGAATGCTTGTGGGTATATCAAGCGGTATCTCAATTTGAGATGAACTTCAGGGATTGAAGTGGTGTTGCAACATTATCCACCTAAGTCGGCAGGGGAGATTGTTGAGTTAATGTCTCCTTAGTGGATTATTAATGCATTGAATTTGATTATGTATTGGGAATAAATACATGGTGTTGTTCATTCAACCTTGTAGGAAAAGATTGATGTGGAAGCTTCATGAAGAAGAGCATTAATTGAATAAGGTGCATGAATGGACTTCAATGAAGGATGTTGAAATATGAGGAAATTGTCCCACATTGGAAAAGCACAAATACAACTTGTGCCTTAAGCACTATATAAGGTGGAGAGCTTGGTCACATTTCAACATCAAGGAGAACACCTCACAAGTGAGTGAGTGCTTCAAGAGTGTGTATAGCTCTTGGGCTAGAGTGATCTTCTTGAGCACTTCAAGAGTGTGTATAGCTCTTGGAGTAGAGTGATCTTCTCGGTTAAGAGAAGGTGAAAGAGTGTGTATAGCTCTTTAGGGTAGAGTGATTTTCTCA
This sequence comes from Prinsepia uniflora, assembly GCA_032719365.1. NCBI lineage: Eukaryota > Viridiplantae > Streptophyta > Magnoliopsida > Rosales > Rosaceae > Prinsepia > Prinsepia uniflora. The sequence goes on from CM064875.1 coordinate 61,433,650, forward strand.
GGTTGAGAGAGGGTGTACAAGGGGTATCCTATTGGATACAAGGGCTCGAGTTGGGTATAAACTTGAGTAGTGTAATCTTGTATTTTGTATTCTCTCATAGTGAAGGAGAAAACTCTTCGAGGACGTAGGCAAGTTAATTGGCCGAACCTCGTTAAATCTTTTGTGTTCTTGGTTTCTTTATTTCCTTTTTTCATTTTTATTGTTAGCACTTGCGTGGTGGAGGATTAATTTCCTAACAGAGAATGCATCTCTTTGTTGCTAAGACGATAATGTGCTTGAATGAATTCGAACAATTTAGGTGTACATTTATATGTGTGTTAATCTGCGACTCTACTAGTAGTATTTCATTCATGTTATGCATTATATGCAAGCAATCACAACATGCGAATTAGCGTGCTTGAAGAACACCAAATGCTTGCTCTAAATCCTTCCTGCGACTTCTTGGTATGTGTCAATTATATAATTTTGAATTTCAATGTTAGATGAACAAAAAAAAATAAAGGATAATGCTACTAGATACTACTGGCATGCCTCCGATGTTGGAACAAAATTACAAGGAATGCCAAATGGAGCTCATTGCTAAGGAAGGAAGCTTTGATAATTTCATAAAAGATCAGAATTTATCACAAGTTTTTTAATGGTTTTGTTCATGTATTATTATTATTATAATAATAATCGTATAATGATTTATTACGATGGTATTTATGATTCTCTAAATTATGGAGCATCTCTAAAGTACAATAGTCATAGAGAGTTCACACCAGATTACCTAAATTATGCGATATTAATTCTAAGAGCATTCACACCAAATTAACTAATTTTTTTGACAAATTTAACTTAATATGACCCAAAATTTTTTGACCCCTTCTTAATAATTTTGATTAATTTAAAATAAAATATTTCTCTTGTCATAAAGAAAAGAAAAAAGAAAATTTTGCGTTGATTTGGCCTTTGCCCTAAGTATTTGTATTGGGCTAACTATTGCAAAGGCCCTCGAACCTAAAAAGGAAAAAAATAATTTTTTTTTTATAGAAGAGACGTTTTATTGAAAACATCTAAAAATAATACAACAGATATGTACGAAACTTATCATGAATCCAAACGTGATCACCAGAAACAATATCATAATCAAAATGTTTGCGGCCTGAAATGATTCACAGAGGATAAAAAAAATAAAAAAAAACAACTACTCGCTAGGTACCATACTAGTAATACATAATTCCTCAAACGAGAAGGGTGACAAAGTTTGAGGTGTTGCCTCGTTAAAAAATTTTGCTAGGAAAAACCTCTTGAGATAAAACCTATCAAAGGAAAAAGAGTGCAGCAGTCAGCAAATAAAGGTAAGAGTTGGAGAAGATTCTGGCAATGAGAGTGAGAGGGCATTCATCTACGGAAGTGGGTACTAGAGGCCGGCCTTGACAAACTTGGAGACGACCCTTTTCGCCTTCTTTAAACACGTTAACAAGTTTAGCCAAATAAGATATACACTAAATCGATGGTCTTCATGAAAGCAAAAGCTGTGGCGTATAGTGAGAACAAGGGCCATCATTGATCTTCATCTTCGTGCATTCTCATCATTGTCTCCAATGCTTTCAGCTTCATCTTCGCGTACTCTCATCATCGCCTTCGTCTTCATCTTCAGGACCACTCGCTCTCTTTGTCTCTCACCATTACCACTCGCGCTTTCGCCTTAATTTTCAAGATCTCTGATGACTATTGATTGTGGTGAAACACTATTAAAATACTTATATGACATAAAATCTGCTCTATTAGTAAAAAATTTTGTCCGAAGTGAAAACAATGATCATTGGTTTTAATGAAAGCAAAAGAATAATGAAGGGTAAAGGAAAAGATGTGAAGTGCGTTTGCTATGGAAATGAAAGGTACGAAAGTGCTTAAGAGAGACAGAACTCCAATGAGGTGAATCTCCGGTAACTACTCCCAACTGCCAATAACCATCTCCAACTGCCAACAAACGCCAACACCACGATCAATAACCAGAATTGTTAATAACGTAGATCAAAACCAAAGATTGTTGATTACAGTAATTAAAAACCAGAATTCGCAATCAAGTTGATCAAAAAACTAAAATGGTTGATCTAAAAGATCAAGAATGGTTAGAAGATGATCTCGAAAATAGTAGAAAACTAAGAGTAAAGCTACAGCCAATGCAGCCCTGAAAACTGTCTTCTTCAACCTCCACCACTGCCCATTGCTTGGCTAATAGTACAGAGAATTGAAATGTGAAAGATACCCAGACTGATGAGGAGGCGACGGATGGTTAACAGGCCGACGGCGAGTGAAAAATCGATGGTGAGTCCATTCATCCTCACAAATAAAGTGAAAATATGTGAGAAAAAAAATGCAGAACCGAAACCATTAATTACAAGGTTGCCTCCCACTGAATACCCCAAAAAGAGGATTAGACGAGTTTGGGGCCAAATTAATTTTGTGGACCACCAACAATAATCTCAAAGCCACTTTTCCTCGGTTTATTGTATTTTTACCTGTTTCCTTATCGTTTTCTTAATTAATTTGTTTTCTTTAACGACTTTATTTTGAATCTGAACAAGTTGAACAAACCTAATCCTCCCATTTCGACCGTTGCAAATTTTCCAATATCTATTTCCTCATTTCAAACGGTAACCAAAATCCTCCCTACTCTCAGGATTAACATCCCACAAGAATCTATACACTCTTTTCAATTCAAATTTGTGCTCCATTTCTCTCCTTCTTCTTTAATGGAGAACGTGCCAAAATGCCTCCAAAAACACCAACTCAACCAGAGACGATGAACTTCTCCGATTCCGGGTGCAAAACACCGCCGCCGCCACCTCCACTCCAAAGCAAGGATGAAAATTCTCAGAAATCCAGCATCGATTTAAGCAAAACTGCCACCCCGGATCGCCTTAAAGTCCCCAAGGCATTTAAGTACCCAGAAAGGTATCAAATTTTCCACATATATCATAAAGATTCTTGCTTTAATCAATTTGTCTACTTTTTTTCTTAAAAAAAAATTAAAATCTGTTGATTTGAACTTAACTTGTAGGTATACAAGCCCAACTGATCTGATGATGTCCCCTGTCACAAAAGGGCTTCTTGCCAGAAACAGAAAGGGGGATGCGCTCTTGCCGCCCAGCAAAAATCTCCTCAAGCCCCAAGCTCAAGGTATTAAATTAAATTAAATCCATAACAAAAATTTCATTTGGGTGATAATAACTATTAGCAATGGTTTTGTTGCTGCAGATTCTGGGCTGTTTCAGAATTAAAGTTTGGATGCAATATTTGAAAAGCTCTGAGGCTCTTTTGGGACTTTATTTTTTCAGCTGCCTTTTTCTTTTGTTAATTTTTTTGAGGTTGTGAAAATTGTTGATGTGATCTTTGTCAGTGGTTTAATTGATGCATTTATTAATACGGTTGTGACTGAATAACGAGTTTCTTTGCATTCTCATCACTCTTGAAAAACGTAAGTGTATATGAATGATTTTGTACTTGCTTTCACTATTTTAAGATATTGTTGAAATGTTAATCGGATTTGCTCGAAAGAGAGCCCCAAATTCTATGGATTTTGTTGATATCTCATTGTTTTGACTCATAAATTTACGTTAAGCTTAGCATTTTTGTGATAACAAATCAATGTATGTAGGTATACTCTTGGAGAAAATTCCATTTGTATTTTGGGGCTCTAAATGTAATATTTTTTTGAAGCTAAAAACTTACATGACAAGAAAGAACACTGGAAGTGGAAATGCTAACTGGACTTGCTCGAAACTGCATCCTTACACCGATTTGCTGATATCGCATTGTTTTACCAAAAAAATGAAAATTAAACCCCTACTATACTTGTGACGATAAATCAATGTAGCTGCTCTCTATTGAGTAATTCCCGTCAACATTTTAACACTCTTTCCACCTTAAAAAACCCTAATTTCTTTGGGCTACAAACTCAATTTGTTTACCAGACAGCATTGCCCAATGTGAAGCAAACACAGATAAGATGGAGTTTTAGGGGTTCTCTTGAATGATTTAGTCACTCCAGACGAACCTCGTACCATTGAACTGATCCGACGTTGCCATGGATTTCAAGCTCACAAACAGACCTCACCAGATAAGAAACAGCATCATCCATGGTTTCAAACCTTGCTAGGTCAGGAGGAAGGTTGTTGGCCGGCCAGTTTTCAAGCCACCCTTTTAACTTGGCCCTCAACTCATCCTCTGTCACAAACTTCTCATCCTCCCCTGGTTCCAGCAACACATAAGTTTCACTGTTGTGATATATCCTTCTCCTCCTCGCCCCCAAAACCTGACCAAAAAGAAAAAACTCGATACATTACACCAAAACCCGATTCTTTAAATCATAAATCTTAATTGTTACCTTCACTGCATCTCTTCGACCACTTCTTGTTTTAAACAGTTTAAGATGGTCTGAAGAACTCATGTATTCAGTTATGTCTGTTGACATTATCAGGTGAACTAATGGAGCTCCATGCTGATGCTTTCTTGCTGCTTTGCCTGCACACATATCTATTGCTGTTCGTGAAGCTACCGAATGCTCAATTTGCTAAAATGGTGGTCACTTTTTAAAAGAAAAACAAAAATTGACATGGTGGATTAAACAGCAAGAAAGATTCAAAGGCATAATAATTTGTTGTTCGATAAAATTTTAAAACTTAAATAATTTCATTTGTTCGGATCAAATTCTCCGCCTTATAGTTATTTTAATTTGAAATAATTATTTTAATTTGAAGTAGAGGATCGTTTTCAAAAACATAAAAAAAGAACAAAGAGCTTACAGTTAGCAGGCAGAGCTCCACCATGGAATAGCTGTTTCGTCAACGGTCCCTCGACCGGAGCCAATTTGCCTGAACATTTCAGCATCTTGGTGTAATCTAACCAAAACGAATATGATCTATGCGTAAAATTTGCAGATAACGTGCTAAAACTGAGCCTCTGGTACCTTAAACCTGCCACCCTCACTTTTCAATATATTTTCAAGTCTGCCATCCATTCCCTTGGGTAATTTTTTATTTGGGCTTGATATACCCAAGCCCATGATTTAAAATAGGCCAGGATCGTAACTGGCCCAAGTTCTAGATCATCATCTTCCTCTTCCCGCGTGAGCCAGTTCGTTGCTTCTTATCGTTATTTTCTCAGAGAAAAAGAGAAATAGGTCCACTCAGTTAGTCAGGTAATCAGTTAGTAGAAATGGTTACTTAGTTTCACATAACAAAGTAATATGGAAACCTCCGGGGTTGTCTCCTTCCCTGCCCTTTTTAGGTCCTTAATGTCTCTCATCAAAAACCAAACTTTGTTCATTCCCATCCCGATCCCAATCTCAAACCCTAATTATAGCTTGCTTTCTTTTAAAGGTTCCATTTTTTGTTGTTGTTTCCAAAAGAGCTTCTGGGTTTGGTTTGATTCCTGAAGCCGATGATTAAAGCAACTGCCTTTTTATTCAGAATGTCTATCATTTTGCTGTTCCATTGATAGGTAAGCCTGTTGCTCAAACCCCAATTTCCAGATTCTATATATTTAATATACTCTCTAGGGTTTTGAAACTTGATACCATACAATGCATGATTTAATTTTTAGTAATACCAATATTCTAGTTTGGTCATCTAAATTGCATGATGGCATCCGGTCTAGCCAATGTGATTACGCATATGTTTCCTTATATCAGGATTTTTTTTTTCATTTATCACAAATCCAAATGTTAAATGTAATAAGATTCGATGTTAAATGTTAAGAGAATTTGGTTGAGTTCATATGATTATTTGAATGTTGCATTTGGTCTTCCAGGTGTTTGAATAAAAGTAGTCACATTGTGCACAAATAGATGGTTAATTTTTGTTTGATTTTGTTCTTTCGATGATGCAGTTTGTTACCAATTGGATTCAACGGGATTTTAAGGAATTGGTGAATAATAAAGTGATGGGAGATAGTGGGCATCACAAGGTACATTTTGAGCCTGATGTGGTTAAATACTACCGAAATTCAAGCTTCCCGTCATCTTTGTCTTCAGAATCTTCGTCATTGTCATCATCACCACCTTCATCATTGGATTCATATACCGGTGACAAAGACGCTAGCCCCCCGTACCTGACGAAAATCCCAAGCATGGAGTCTCTAGGGCCTGTGACATCCCCAGAGGCTTCGTGTTTGCCGACTCCTTCATGGAGCATGCAAAGTGGATCATCTGCACAATCATCGGTGCAATCTGCGCAGGGTCAGGCGATAGCGAGGCCGCCAGGCTATGATCCCAGTCGAATCCCAGCTAATATCTTCTCTAGCAAACCCGTAGCAGGCGCGGATTGGAGTGTTGCTTCGAATGAATCGTTGTTTAGTCTTCATTTCGGGAACAACAGCTTGTCAAGGGATCAATTTTCCATGCTGCAAAAATCCGGAGAGCTTTACAAATCCGGGGAGCTCTACAAATCTGGAGATCTGACCCGGATTGAGGAACTCCTTCACATTCCAGCTCCACTTGCGACGGTTACTGAAAGGGAGAGTGTTAAAAGTAAGATTCAGCATGTGGAGAAAGAGATTGTTGAAATTAAGAGTGCAAATGTGGAGAAAGAGAAGCATGATGAAAGCCTGAGTTTGAATTTGGATAAGGACTCAGTAGGAACAGAAGCATCTGATGACTCTGAAACTGCAGATTCAAAAGATGTTGCCAAAAATAATACCAACGAATCGGATAAGGCGCCTCATTTTGAAAGCCGGAATTCTGCAGTTTCTTGCCGTTCTGATGACAGCAATCACAGTTGCAAATCATTCGTGTTTCCACTGTAAGCCTTGTTACTTAATTTAGTGAAAGCAAATAGCATCAAGTTTCGGTCTAGCCTGTAATTGAATGTATTATCCAATTTTAGTATTCCACTGATAGAAGTTTTGGTGTTTCAGTTTGGCAGGAAATGACGTTGAAAGAACTGCCAGTAGTCCAAAAATGGACGCGGTAAAGCGCCCGCCGGAGCTTCCAATACAGCGGGAGATGCATAGGGAGGAGGAGCCTGATACAACCGCCACCGATACACTAGTGAAGGCTACACCTCCAACTCTTCCGACGAAAACCAGTTGGTTCTCTTGCTATGACTGTTGCTCGGCCTGTCGTTGAGACAAGGACTCATGTAAAAGGTGATTCATAGGTGGTCTGTTATGTTGGATAGTCAAATCTCGTCAAATCTTCGGAGTTTCATTGCTTGAGACTTGCGTTGGATTCAGGACTCGGGCTCCGGTTCATGCCGGAGGGGAAGCCATGTGGAAATGAGGAATCCATAAGAGTGAACAATTGAAGATGTACCAAAGATATCCTTCTGCTTGATTTACATTTTATCTGTGGTTAAGAGCGGTTACCGTGCGTTCTATTCTAATAGTTGTCTGGATAAAAAAGTTTCTGGTGGTGGAGAGAACGTCACTCGTTGGTCATGCTTGTGTAACGTTTACATGTTGATAATGAATATGTCAAATCGTTGGCTTTTGTTATGAGGTGAGGTGTGAACTTTTCTGTTTAGGTATGTGACAAAAGAGCGAAAGCAAATCCTGTCTGGATGCTGGAAAAAGCCTATAATAATATAATTAGTTGCTTTTCAATAGGGTAAGCCAAGCCACTATGATAATTAGTTTTTTTTTTTTTACAACTTTTAAAATAAAAAATTAAAAACTCGAGCTATCTTTTTGACTTGATTTTGCATTTTTTTTGAAGCAAAGTAGAATATCACTTATAACAAATTTTATGCTATTTATTAAAACTTGTAAATGAGGCGATTGAGTTGGCTTGTACTAAGTAGAGGAGGGTCTTCTTAATCATGGACGGTATGCACACAAGAAGTGAGATGATAAGAAATGGGGTAAATTTTATCTTCTATATCTTTGTTTGAAGATACACTTTTCATCCTTCTAAATTGGTACTTTTTCTGTTCAATATGTGTGAGTTGAGAATTGGTGTTATCTGCAGACAATCAGGCATGATATTTTCATCCTTTCACGAGTATTGAGTGCAGCATATATTCATTGTAGACAGCATCTACATGCGTCATTTTTTGGCCGTTTGGTAAGTACAATAATATCATCTGTGTCTTGGCATCAATTCTTATGTAAGACTGAAAGATATTATAAACAAGTTTTAAGTGATGATGCGAATGCTCCTAATTCGGTTATATATATATATATATAATATGGTATTGGCATATGAGTACATTTTTCGTATGTGGTATTGATTTTGCTTTTATAAGAATTAAATTCGAGACCTTTAATATGACATTTTTTAGAAGAATAATATTAAGTCATAACACCAAGGGTGTGTTTGCCTCTAAGAAATAAATGTCATTTGGCATGATAAGAGTATTTGGTGAGTGAAAAATCAATTTTCCTTAATTTGGGAAACTGGGTCAGAATTTGGTAAATTTTCAGATGAAAATATGGGGGGATTTGAGGATCTCAAATGATGAGTTAAAATTATGTTTTAAGGGACAACATTTTTCAAATGATAAGGTGAAACAAGTGAAATTGTAGTTTCCATGATTTTTAAAATTGTTATCCAAACACTAGAATTTACGAATCAGATAATTGTAAATACAGAATTGTAAATTATGAAATTTATAAATTCTCATTAAACTAGAAATCCAAACACGCTCTACGTGGCCCAAATACTCCTACTTAATTATCAATTAGATAATCTATTAGAATCATCTATGTAGTAGTCCTATTAGTCTAATATATAGAAGAAAGTCTTGTATAACAAGAAGTCTCAAAAACTAAGAGATTGATATTTTATGTATATAATTCAATCCCTTCCAGTATCTAAAATTACCGAAAGTTGAACTTATAAGATTCCTTATAACATCTAGAAAGTAATTCAGTCATTTATATATGTACTTAATTTTTTATTATATAAATTAAATAAAACCACAAACCTGAGGTGATCCTCATCCAGCTAGTAGAATAAGACCAATTCTCCGTAGAACCCACATAGATTGAATGTGTTCTTATACCCATTATTGACCAAGAATTACTCAGTTAACTTCCATAATAAAATATAAATTATCAAGAGAGTTACAATTTTGACGTGGACTAACGAACCAAACAAAAAACCTACGAACTGTTTACTAATTCCCCGTTTTCTATCTTATGAATAGTGATTAGTGATTAGTGATTAGTGATCGGTAATTAGTAGCAGTATTAAGAGTCACAATCACTGAATTAAATCCCATAAAATCCATTAAATATTGGATATGTATGGTATGGGAGCATGGGAGGAGTACGAAAAAGAAAAAGGTAGCCGGCAGCTGAATCCCAGCAGTTAGTGGAGCACAGTAGTCCATGATACTAAAGCAGTAGCAAGCTCCAAAGGGAGCGAGAGAGAAAGGGGCACCCTCTAACGCCATCAAAAGGCCACTGGGCCCCACTCACCCTTCTGGAAGGATATGCCCACGTGGACGCATTTCCTTGCTGCCCCGTGTACTCAAGCTTTTAGGAATCTTTTTTCTTTCTTTTTTTCTTTTTCCTTCTTTCCACACTCACTTAAGTCCTAACCACCACGGAATTGTCCGGTTTTTATTTGTTTTGTTTTTAGTGTTTTTTTTTTGTTGGATTGTTTTTAGTGTTTATAAATATTTATATAATGAAAGAACAATTATATATATATACACTAAAACTCCTATAGGTCTTTTACGATTTAATGAACAGTGAATTTTCATATGTACCCTTAATGCTATAAATTTCCAATTTTGCCCTTCATTCATTTTTCATGTCTGTTATTTGCATAGTGTACTGCCCAAAATGCCCTTCAATTTATTGTTGGATATTTTTAATTTTTCTCACTTTCTCTTCAACTCTTCTAGCGCACACTCAACGCACAACATCTTCCCTGTAATTATCATAATCATCGACCTCATCGGAATCCATCATCTTCTTCGCGCGTTGCCTTCAGCTTGATCATGACAGTCATCGCATATTTCTCCCTTCGTTCTCACTTTCGGTGTATTCTCTCATTTCCATGTAATGAAGTTAGATTATAATATCATTAAACTAATGAATTTTTTATTTTTTTTATTTATTAACTGATTGTCGATATCACTTATTATGTAATAAATATAAATTTAAGGGACACATTTTATTTTGCATACTATCATTTTTGTCATTATGCATACACGAAGTAGGGACTGGAGTTCGACACAAATAAAAACTCATTATAGATAGAATAAGTGGACTAAATTAGACGCAGATAATAACTCATTATAGATAAAATAAGTGACCTGAATGGATGAGAAAGTATAAATTTACTTACAATTTGTTTTTATTTTTTTATTTTGTGGTGAACTGAAACGCACATAATTCATCATAAGTGTATTTATCTCACATTAGAATTATTTATACATAATATATGAACTTTTAAAACATTTTAGAACTATTTGAAAACTAAAAGAATCAATACATGGAATGAGCTTAAAATTTATATCGACTTTATTATTCATCAATAAAATTTTTTTTATTTTTATTTTATAAAATGAACACCAAAGTGCTTACTCTCGAATGGACGACTTTATTTTTCATGAAAGTTTTTTTTAAAATTTTATAAAATGAACACCAAAGTGCTTACTCTCGAATTGACTGAAGAGGTTGATGTATTGATTGACCGGCTGTGAGCCCCACTTCTCTCCACAACTGGTTGTATGTCCTGTGGACCCCAGCACCCACCATACACGACAAAACATCCGAAAATGTAAAGAATTTTACTTTTCTTGAGAAAAAAATGAAAGAAAGAAAAGAAAAGAAGAAGAGGAAGGAAGGAAAACATGAAGATGTGAAATAGAAAAAAAGAAAGGGAAAAGAAGAACGCGTTTTCTTCTCAGTTGAATGACTTGAACTCTTTCTCTCTCTCTTCCGTCTCCTTTGCCGGTCTCTCCGTGCCTTTCTTTCCATCTTCAGGGACCAACAAAATTAGGGTTAGGGTTTCCATAAACCCTTTTACTCTTTCTGTGCAAGTCCAAGAGAGGGTTTTGGGGTCTTGGGTTTCGAGGACCCTTTTCTCTGCTGCACGATCGACATGAGTTGCCCAATTCCCAAGAGGAGTCTACACTGTTTGAACAAATTCCAAATCAGGAAACTCACTTGTTAGCTTCTATTGATTCGATTTGAATTCCTTGCAAGGGAATTTCCACCCTCCCCATCTCCCACTGCTACAAAGGTGCATACAGTTTGTAAAATTTACCCAATTTCGGATTTTGATTTAGTTCTGAATTTTGGTTCTGAATACCAGTCGAGCATTAGTAAAGCTCTGATCTTTGGTTCCGTACATCCGGCTGAGCTGCAAACCTGCGGGAGCCAAACGAAGGTGCTGGAAATGAAAATGGCCCTGTCAATTTGTTGAAGCCGCCATAGCCTCGCAAGGAAGACATTCATGTAGGAGCGAGCAGCGGTAAAGCTACTGACAGTTGGTAGTCAAAGTATAGCTCAAAGGGTACGAATTTATGGATTCAATTTCATTACTTCAAAAATCATTTCAAGCTTTCTGCTGAATTGTGTGTCTTTGTGTAATTTTTGCAGAGACCCACGTAGCTGAAACAGTTTAGAAGATGGGGTTTTCCCTTTCTTGCTCTTCAGTCATCAAAGGGAGGATTTTTTTTCTAAGACCCGCTTCGCTGGTGCTTGCTCTGAAGCTCGTTTTGCTTTTATGGGTCTTCTCCGCCTCCCAGAACGGCGTCGCTCTTGGCGATGCTGATGAATCGGTTCTCCTTCAGCTCAAAAGCTCAGTCTTGGATCCGTCAGGCTTGCTTTCCACCTGGGATTATTCGGTCAATTCAGGTCACTGCTCATGGTTCGGCGTCTTCTGTAACTCGGATTCTCGGGTGGTTTCACTCAACATTACTGGTAACGGCGGAGGCAGTGGAAGTAAATCGAAAAGTATTGCGTGCGTAGATTTTTCTCAGTTTCCGCTTTATGGATTCGGAATCAGGAGGAGCTGTTTGGGTATTAGGGGAAGATTGGCTGGGAAGCTTCCCTCCGTGATTGGGAAGCTCACTGAGCTTAGGGTTTTGTCGCTACCCTTCAATGGTTTCGATGGTGAAATTCCTAGTGAAGTCTTGGGCTTGAAAAATTTGGAGGTTCTTGATCTCGAGGGCAATTTGATAACTGGGTCGCTGCCGAATCAGCTAAGTCCGAATTTGCGGGTTCTTAATCTTGGGTATAATATGATTGAAGGTGAGATACCGACCTCGTGGTCAAATTCTATGAGCTTTGAGATCTTGAATTTGGCTGAGAATCTCGTAAATGGGACCATTCCGGGTTTCATTGGTAGGTTAAAGGCCGTGTATTTGTCCTACAATTCACTTAGTGGTGATGTACCCGGTGAGATTGGAGACAATTGTGGGAAGCTTGAGCATCTTGATTTGGCGGGTAATTTCTTGTTTCACAAAATCCCCAGCAGTTTGGGGAATTGCACTCAATTGAGGACGCTGTTGTTGTATTCAAATATGTTTGAAGAGGGTATTCCTGCTGAACTCGGCCGGCTTCAGGCGTTGGAGGTGTTGGATGTGTCGAGGAACAGCCTAAGTAGTTCATTACCTATTGAGTTGGGGAATTGTTCTCAGTTGTCTGTCCTTGTGCTGTCGTCTATGTTTAATCCAATTTCTCGAGTCAATGATACTGTGGTGGGATCTTTGTTGGAACAGTTGAATGTTATGAATGATGACTTCAATTGCTTTCAAGGCACAATGCCCCCGGAAATTACCACCCTTCCAAAGCTAAAGATCTTGTGGGCGCCAAGGGCAAATATTGAAGGCAGCTTCCCAAGCAACTGGGGCGGTTGTGAGTCTTTACAGATGATCAACTTGGGCCAGAACTATTTTACCGGTGAAATTCCTAGTGTGTTCACTCGCTGCAGGAAACTTCAATTTCTTGACGTGAGCTTTAACCGGCTTAGTGGGGAGCTAGTTAAGGATCTTCAGGTTCCTTGCATGGTTATGTTTGATGTCAGCGGAAACTTATTGTCCGGCTCGTTACCTGAATATTCCAACACCACTTGTGCCTCAGTTTCTCCTTTGAAAGATTTTTCTTTCAAATATGATGATCTATCCTCACCCTACCTAGCATTTTTTTCATCTAAAGCCCTTGTTGGAAACCTGTTGTCATTGCATCGAGAGGATGATGGTCTTACAGTAGTGCACAATTTTGGCCACAATAATTTTACTGGCACTTTGTCGTCACTGCCTATTGCACCTGAAAGATTATGGAAGGGAACTCTTTATGCTTTTCTTGCGGGAGAAAACAAGCTTACCGGAGGATTTCCAGGTAATCTATTTGGGAAGTGTGAGGGTTTAGGTTCATTGGCTGTTAATGTTAGCAACAACCAGTTATATGGTCAGATTCCTGGTGAAGTTGGCACAATGTGCAAATCTCTAAAATTTCTAGATGCATCTCGGAATCAGATCATTGGTCCTATTCCCCCTACCTTTGGGAAATTGGTGACCCTTGTTGCCCTGAACTTGAGTTGGAACATGTTGCAGGGTCAAATCCCGACCAGTCTTGGCCAGATAAAGGATCTGACTTTTCTTTCCTTATCTGGTAATAACCTTACAGATACCATTCCACCTAGTTTGGGGCGGCTTTACTCTTTAAAAGTGCTTGAGCTTTCTTCAAACTCTCTCAGTGGTGAGATACCGAAAGATCTTGTGAACTTGAAAAACCTGTCCGTTCTTCTGCTCCAAAAAAATTATCTTTCTGGTCAGATTCCATCTGGTTTGGGGAATGTGACCACACTCACATCTTTCAATGTGTCTTTCAATAACATTTCCGGTTCACTGCCTTTGAATAATAACCTGATCAAATGCAATGCTGCTATTGGCAATCCATATCTACGTTCTTGCCCTATGTTTTCTCTCACACAGCCAGCTCCTGATTCTCAAGGAAGAGTTGGTGGGTCACAACCCTATGCTGTTTCACCAGTTGTAGCTCCTGCTTCGAGGGGTAGCAGTTTTAGCTCAATTGAGATAGCATCCATTACATCTGCATCAGCCATTGTTTCAGTGCTTCTTGCTCTAGTTGTTGTTTTCTTCTATACACAGAAGTGGAATCCAAAGTCTGGAGCTTTAGGGTCTACCAGGAAGGAAGTTACAGTTTTCACAAACATCGGCGTTCCGTTGACCTTTGAGAATGTTGTGCGAGCTACAGGGAGTTTCAATGCTAGCAACTGCATTGGGAATGGAGGTTTTGGGGCAACTTACAAGGCAGAGATATCACCTGGAATTGTAGTCGCAATAAAACGGCTTGCAGTTGGAAGGTTCCAAGGAGTTCAACAGTTTCATGCAGAAATTAAGACCCTTGGAAGGCTTCGCCATCCAAATCTTGTCACTTTGCTTGGTTATCATGCCAGTGATACGGAGATGTTCCTAATATATAATTATTTGGCAGGTGGAAATTTGGAAAAATTTATTCAGGAAAGGTCTACTAGGGCTGTGGATTGGAGGATACTTCACAAGATTGCTTTAGACATAGCCCGTGCACTTGCCTACCTGCATGACCAATGCGTTCCACGTGTCCTCCATCGTGATGTCAAGCCCAGCAATATTTTATTGGATGATGATTTTAACGCTTATCTCTCCGACTTCGGTTTGGCCAGACTTCTAGGAACTTCAGAAACCCATGCTACTACAGGTGTTGCCGGAACTTTTGGATATGTTGCCCCTGAATATGCAATGACATGCCGTGTTTCAGACAAGGCTGATGTGTATAGTTATGGGGTTGTGCTTCTGGAGTTGCTCTCTGACAAGAAAGCTCTAGATCCCTCATTTTCTTCATATGGAAATGGATTCAACATCGTTCAGTGGTCATGTATGCTTCTTCGACAAGGCCGTGCAAAAGAATTCTTCACTGCTGGGCTGTGGGATGCCGGTCCTCATGATGATTTGGTTGAAGTTTTACACTTGGCAGTTGTATGTACTGTTGACTCCCTCTCAACCAGGCCTACAATGAGGCAAGTTGTACGGCGGCTAAAGCAGCTTCAGCCTCCATCTTGTTAGCTTCCATATGAGGTTTGTGTTATTGGTTAACATTAGTAATTTATAGGAGGAAGAGAGCGCCACTGTAGTATGCGCTTGTGCACTCCAGTCTTCTCTGGAGACTGGCCGTAGGTTGATTTATAAACCTTAGTGATATTCCATGTGTACATTGTAAAATAGTTCTGGCCCCAAATTTTTTTTCTTCCATGTTATTTCTCTGATTAGGGGCCTTGCCGATGAATCTGCAGAAGAATGCAGATATTTCATTTCCCCGTCTTATACGTGTATATTCAGCTTCATTTGTTGTTCAATAAAACCTTGAGTGGATATATTTTCTGGAAGTGATTGGTCTAGCAAACTAAACTAATCATTTCGACCTCAAGAATTTCTTCTTCGGAGGGTTTTTATCCATGCAGATGATTCGAGAGTTCTGGCACAAGGGGAAGCTGTTAGAGGTAAAGTTCTCTTTCTTGTTGTCTTTGTTATTAACTTATTACCATGTCTTCCAGCTCTAGCATATACTGATAATTGGCATTTCTTGCCTTTTGCAGGGAAAATATTTGGACTTCGCTTTCCATTTCAGGCTTTGCTTCTTGGTCAGACAACCAGTAGGCAACTTCTTCATCCTGGTCGGAAAAGATTTGACTTTGTTGCAATCGTGCATTGAGACGCATGTTCATCAATTCTCTGTTTATCCAAGGCACAGCGGGGCAAATTGAACCCGGGCATACACGACTTCAGCCACCATCTTCTTTAGCTGCCTGACGAGGCTGCTACCGGTGAACATTTCTACTCGGTAGAAATTGGAAGAGATGCCAAGCCATTTTAATCTGACCTTAGAGGCCGGCCTTTGGTTGATTTCTTAGATGTGAAACTACCCTTGGTACTTGTTACTCTCTTTGAAGTTCACTTTTATAGCAGTGAAAAAGGTCTCGTCTGATTGCGGAGGTGTTTGAGAGATGATATTATTCTAGTTAAGGTTCACGGAGAATTTTTTTTCCACGTTGTTGTCGGTGGTTTCGGCATCCCTGTCACTTTCTTTGGGTTTGTAAGCAAACTCCTTGAGCTTTCTAGTAAAATGTAAACAATCATGTTTTGTTATCTTCAACTTAAGTGGTAGGGAGGAACAAAACATTAGGCAACCAAACTTCGTCCAGCATCTCTGATTTACGGAATTATATTTGCTTTATGGAATTATATTTGCGAGAGAAAATTATACACATTAATGTCGTGCTTAGGTCTTTAGTATTATAAAGTAGTGGTTTTGTTTTCGGATTTAACTCTCAAGCAAAATTAATGTTTATTTATATATAATATGATTTTCTCTTCCAATATTATTTGAATTAAAATGTCGTGATTAAACCACTTGGTACTATGAAGTATCAAGTCTCAAGTTTTAACTTTCCTAATCTCTTCCCCCAAATATCATTTGTATCAAAATGTCATGCTTGCCATTAGCAAGTCAAATTCGAAACACTCACTATACATTGAGAAAAGGGAAAGAAATTGGAGCCCCACACGATTAAATGCAGCGAATGATAAGACTATTTTAGAATGACAATAACAATTCTCAACACCAAAGAAACAACTTACTATATAAAAAATGCAAAATAACCAGTCCGCAATAAAAATCATAGCCTTCCAAGTTCTAACCTGAGACTTCATGTACCGAATACAATACAATACAAGTGCCCACCAGTTCATTGGAAGACAAAATTTTAATTGAATTCGAAAGAGAAAAAAAAAGGGGTAAAACGAACAATGAGACTTCCTCCCTGCTCACATTTTCGGGTTTTGACATGGTCGACAAGACCTACGGCTACAAAAACGGAGTTGGGTTTACCACTATATGCTTCAAGGGGCGTGCCACGTCAGTGCCACCGGCATGCTTCACGAACTCAGCCGGGGAGAGGAAGCTCCCATGGCAAACACATACTATTCTCACTTCCTCACCTTTCTTGTACCTGTAAAGAAAGCCTTCTATTCTTTTCCCATT
The DNA here is from genome assembly GCA_032719365.1 of Prinsepia uniflora. Lineage (NCBI taxonomy): Eukaryota > Viridiplantae > Streptophyta > Magnoliopsida > Rosales > Rosaceae > Prinsepia > Prinsepia uniflora. Next base: position 61,450,639 of record CM064875.1, read on the forward strand.
GGGACCGTCCCCTATTGTAGAGACACAAGGCATACTTTCCAACACATTTCTCACGATTTCGTTGGCGCCCTTATCAGGAAGGGTAAGTTTGATATCGCAGTTATTTTCCATTTGGACTTTGTCAAACTGACCTGATCTTTCAGTTGTTAACATGGGAGCGGTGGCCGCCTGTTCCTTCTCATCCTTTGGCGAACCCTGAAAATTGGCAACACCATCGCTTCTTCCTTCGGTGCACTGATGCACTCCTGCATTTCAAAAAGGAAAAATATAAGAGATAAAGATCATAGGGGCTTCCAACAGATTTCTTTCTACAAAATGAGAGAACTCGGTGACAACACATCAAAGGATCCAAGGATCCACATCACAGAATCAATGGAAATTCATAAGAGATAAGATCATAAGGGCTTCCGACAGATTACATTCTACAAATGAGAAAACACAGTGACAAAACATCAAAGAATCCACATCACAGAATCAACAGAAATTCATATTACATATCTTCCTACATTTTCGCTCATTCATTAACCACAAACCGTTTTAAGGCGAGTGCCACAATGCAGTTCACCACTTATGTCAAGAGAACATCCTTATTCAAGAACCTTTTTCGATCTGCAGTTACAAAATCTTCCTCCTCCATGCAGGAAAGTTAGTGGTACACAAGCATCTGTTTCTGATGGTGAGTTGAACTGACCTTTATTCAATGTCAAAGGCGCCCAAACAAAATCTCTAATGTGGGAGGCAATTCAGAATTGTTTGTGGCTACCCAAATGCAAGTAACACCAATAATACATAGTCTACTTCCTCACAACATACGAAACCGAATAAAAGATTAGCAATAATAACTTTCAGATGGATACTGAAAGCATAATTGGGACTATCATACTTCGAAGGCAGTAACCATAGGTTCAAGAACAAATTATTGGCCAACTCCAAAAATCTATTTTAAATCGAGCCAAACATGACCTACAGAATTTTACTATCCAAATAATGTTCAAAATAAGTTTTTTTTTAAAAAAAATCACACATACAACCATTGAAATTTAGAAGCAATTATCTCAATTATCCCAAACTGAAATGAGAATTACCTAGGGCAGCAGATGCTTGGCTGTCGGATTCCGAAATCCCAAAAGAGCCACTCCTTCGACAGCCAATTGTCCCCTGACGGGCCGCCGTTGGTGGCGGTGGGATGGGACGATTTCCCTTCTCACCGCCGCCACCACCACCGCCGCCAGATACCCAAGTGGGCATCCCCATAGCTCTAAACTCACTCACCACCTTCACAAACTGCTCTTGTCTCTGACTATGACCGCTATTCGCCGCCTCAACACGCTTATCTTCCTCACAGCTCTCTCGGCTCCGATCTCTCGGTACCTTCAAATTCCTCTGCTGTTTCTCCGATCTCTTCCTCTTCGCCTCCAACCTCCTCAAGCTCTGCAAATCCTTCCTCTTCTTCCACGCCTCCTCTGTTTCCGTCGGAAGCGAACACGTCCTCATCAAAGGACCCGTACTCGGAGTTAATACACGACATGTCGTCTCCTCGTCTCTCGCTGGCGTCAAAGCGAAGTCGGGAATTGACGACGAGCGTTTCAGATGAAGCAGCTTGGCTCTGGGGTCCACCCCAAACCGACCGTTCAATGACAGCCCAAGGCTGAGCTCAATCTCCTCGGAATCTTCCGCCGGCTCCTCGAAATTACCCATGAAATCGTTCCCGGAAACAATTCTCCGAAGAAGATCGCTGGGAAAATTACTCATTTGCATCGAAAGTACCTGCTGGGTTGCTCTGTTTCCAGCTTCCTCTGTTTTCTCCATTGAAAATTCCCAGAAAGAGAATCCGAATCAAATTTTCTCAAATTTAGAGCAACCCAGATGAAATATTTTGACTTTTTATAACCAGGAAGTAGAAATCAGAAAAAAAAAATCGAAATTTCTGATATTTTCATATAAATCTTTCCATTGAAAGATAGCAAATTCCAATCCTACATTTTCCCGCAATTTCTCGGCCCGAACTTTCCATCGACGCGGAGAGGAAACGCAGCATCTTCAGTTGCACCAGAGAAGAAAGAACATTGAAACGCACACCAACGACAGCATTTCCGCAGAGAGACCAAAATTAACTGAGCAAGAGGATGATGAAATTGAAAAATAAAATAGGAAGAAAAAAAACTGGTATTTTGGTACAGCAGAAGGGCGGAATACCGAAAAAAGCCCCCGAAAGTCGTGTACGGATGAAACGTGGCGGACATGAAGAGCCCCGACAAGCACGTGGTATATAGAGAGGCAGATCTGAGGGACAAGCCGAACAGGCGTCGCCAACATGGTGGTTCACTGGATTGGACTCTCAAGGTACACGTGTCGGCTTTGTAGTTGCGGACGAGTTGGAGCCCGCCACGTTGAGCCGCAATTTGCTCTATCCAGTACGCAATATCTTTCCATCTCTAGGCGAGCTGGATTCCATAGCTAAGAAAACTGATGTTATGTGGGAAAGCCACGTGGACGACGCCTGGGGGTGCGGGTCAGAGTGCTTTCAATTCCGCCTTCTCGTTCTCTTCTGTTTTGTCTGGGTCGAGAATGGAATATTGTAGACGCGACTCGCGAGTGTGGTATTAGGGAGGTACTCGCTCTACGGTGACGCTAGCTTAAGTAGAATTGGTTTAATTCTTTGCTTTTATTAGATTATCAAATTCTAAATTATTATGGAAAAAAAAGAATTCTTTAGTCGTATATGTGATTATTATGGAGAAAAGTAACATATCATTTTCATGTCGAATAGAAAAGTGTAATTAGCTAAGAATACCAATTGATTATTAGTCCAAGTGGTTGAAAAGAAATTATTTATGTTTTGACATGCAAAAGAGAGATGAGGTGTAAGGTGGAGCCCAACAGGGCCAACTTGTAACCAACATCACTGTTGGCTCTGAGTAAAGACCACGTGTCAACATGCAGCTAGGAAGGAGCACGTGTCCGTATGAGACTGGATGGGGACAGCGAAGCCAAGTTGCGGGACAACGCGAACAGGATGAAGATATCACACAGGATTCGCCCATGGGCAAAAGCGAAGTTGTCACTTCGCGTGTCGAAAGCACGCGTCACGTCAGAAAGATTATTGAAAAGGATATATAGCATTTTTCTTTTATAAAATACATATTATTTTTCTTTTACTTGACCCTTTAATAAATTAAAATTTAAAAATTGATTGTATCGGAGGAAAAATAAAAATCAGGATGATTCTCCAACATTATGTAGGAAAGGAGGCCGAGTTTCCACATTTGTTTCGGCCCAACGCCACTTTCGCTTATAATTAAATGATAAATATTTTTCTTTTTAACGAGCGAAATTTTACCAAAAAGATAATAGTGTATAAATTATTAATTATACTTAACTACTCGCGTTTTAAACAAAATTTCAGTTTTATATTTTAATTTCAAATTTTGCTCTTAAATATTATTTTTAAAATGTTTTAATACTATCTTACCATTACATTTTCTTATTAATATTTAAGTTAGATGATGACGCAATGCATATAGAACCCATCCAAAAACGAATTTCAAAGGAATTATAGAAAAAAAATAATTATTAAACTTATCTTTATCTCTCGCAGCTTCGCCCAGCATTTCCAACCGAATTGTTGGACGAGAGATCATTAAGAGCTAATTAAGTAATTTTAACTAAAGACACATTGTGATTTGTTTTTGGATAAACACCCCACATTCGCCCATGTCATCAAAATAAAAAGCAACATCGATATGAACGTCTGGCTACCATAAGTCAGTCATCGTTGTGGTAACTTTCCTGATATCTCTTTAATTTCAAATTCTGAAAGTCCGAAGGATTGCTAAGTCACGCATTCACAGTTTATATTTTCTACTCAACAATCATGCTATTTTGGAAGTATAAGCTTCACGAATCCACTGCGATCTATTCCAGTCTTCATGAACGCAAAATTATGTTCCTTGGTGTATCATTTCATCATTCAATTGAAACTCACTAGTCTTTCTTTATTAGTTGGAACTCACACGTGAATGGGACACGTTAAGTTGTGATTCACTCAAACGCGATGATTCACTCAAACGCGATGATTCGAAGCATTGAGATCCCTAAAACAAGAATAAATTTTGTAGGGATTTGATTGCAGTTGTGAACTATACTCTCTAGGCTCTAGTTACAGATGAAAATCATCGAGGACAAGGAAGCAAGGATATTGAAGATGGTGAAGAAACATATTCTACATATTCAAAACCTTAAACCAAACAATCAATGTTGAATCCATTCAATTAAAAGTACACCCGAGATAATCTCATCTGTTTTACTCTAAGGATCTTCCGATTACAGCTACTAGGGCACTACACTAAGCTGATCCGAGAAAGAACAAAAATAAGACTACAACTAGGCAAACCCCATCATAGTGATCTCAAAAGTTTCTAGTGAAACTAGGCGATGACCTGAAGTTTCTGAACAGTTACATCTAGCCGAATTGAGACAAAAACTCTAATGGTAAAATAATCCTAACCTAAATGCCTCTTCTTCATCTCAATGTTACTCCATTTCAGATTCTTAGCTTTCTCATAAGATAAGACTAAAGTACCTACCAACACTTTCATCTTAAGGAAACCAATCAGGAAACCAATTTTGTTGAAAACACTTCACGAAAAAAGCTCTACGCATAGATTAGGGTTTATGCAGTTAAAACATTCTGCTTTGGTGCACTTAAACGGCCACCTCTCCCTCTCCCTGACTGATAACCATCCACGTCACGCCCAGCTGGACCCCTGCCTCGGCCTGAGAATTCACTCCTGTTCCCAAAATCGTTTCTACCAAAGCCCCGGCCACCTCCATAATTCCCACGGCCTCTGAAGCTGTCATCACGGACTCTGAAGCTGTCATTTCGGAACCCTCCCCTTCCTGAAGGAGGAAACCTGCCTCCTCTTCCACTGCTACCAACTGGATAAACAAGAACCATGGAAGGAATCGACTTCAAAACAATAGTTATGGAACTTCTATTTAACATTAATGACCATTTTCCCTAGCATTGCTTTTTAAATATCTTAAAACAACACATTCTAACTCCATGAATTGTACACTCCTACTTACCTCGAGTGGTAGTTCTCTTTATCTCTATTACAGCTTGACGGCCACCAATAATGATTGGTGATGCCTGAAACATTAAGTTTTCTCATTAGACACGACAGATATCCAATCAAACAACAGAAATAATATAACAAATAACGGTAAACAACTATGACATCTCAATCAACATGAGCATAGCGCTTTAGAGCCATAGACTATCGTGCTATGAATATTGGTTACCCATCTACTAAGGTCAGAGAACATAAAACCTGAATCAACAGAATACAACAAGACATGTTCAACAAGAAGACAAAGGCCGAAAGAATACTCATATCCTATTCATATTGTTCAAATCAGACTGACTTTGATTTTGAGGGCAGAGAAATTGAAAGATGGATTCATAGAAATCAATAGAACAGCAGCATCCACATCCTATAGAATTTCACATTTTACAAACGGAAATTAAACATAAAATAGACCTACCTGAATCGCACTATTCATGGAACTTGAAGACAGGAACTCAACAAATCCGAAACAGTATCCCTGCAGCTGTACACAAAATAATAAAGACGGGGACAAATATGTCAGAGAATCCAGATCTGAGCAGGTGACACTTCTGGCATGCAAGACACTGGAGACTAACCTTCTTATTTCGGACTTGGATACCTCCTTGCTTTATTGGTCCAAATTTCTTGAATTCTTCGTCAAGCTGATCAGCCGTCACGTTTAAGGGCAAATTCCTTATGTAAATAGAATAGCCTTCAGCTACAGGAAACATTTGTCATTATACAAACACAATTATAGGATTATTATTAGACAAAGGAAAATTAACAAAAAGTATTTAGTTCCTTTAAGATTTTCAAATGGAAACTTGCAGCTATAAAGAGAAGAAATAAGTAGAAAAGACAAAAATCCGAGCACACCTTCCTCATTACTATCGCTACTCTCTAGGTTACTAGTGCTAGCTGGGGCTGATGCTTCAGGGACAGAAGCAGGTACGGCTGGCACAGGCACATTATTCTCCACTTTCTTTGGAGCCACTCTTACGGTATTAGTGGGAACATAAACCTTTATTGGTCCTGAACTCCCTTTGGCAACTTTTACCTACAATAACAACTCACATGTTTCAATAACTATTATTTAAACTAAAATTTCTGACTAAAGGAAAATTGGTGTCCTGTAGCTCACAATTGATGCATATGACTTCTTTGGAGCATCTTCTTCAGCCATAGTAGAAGCGGGCTCAACTGCCACAGGGACATCGTTCCAATTTGAATAAGATGGGGGTTTTGCATCAGATTCTGTTTCATTGGCTGACTGTCTATCATGGTCTGTCTTGACATAAGCTTTCTCATCACCAATGTAATCCACTTCAAAGTGAGTAGATTCTAGATCAGGTGCAGGAGGATCAGGAACATGAGTTGGCTCTGCAAACAAACAATAGGACCTGTAACTAAGTTCCTGGTGCAATATCAAAACTAGAGTACCAAAGAGGAAAAGAAGGATGTACGATAGTATACCTGCGTCTTGGTTCGAGAGGATTGCTGCGCCATCATTAACTCCATTAACTGAATGGTTTTCGAGCAGTTCTACATCTTCTACAAACCTAAAGACATCATTCAATACAAAGAAGCCATTGTCTTGAGGGGCAAGAAAAAATGATTGGGCAAATTTCCTTTTCAAATTATTCTTGCCCGTTAAACATCCAGTAACCAACACAGTCACCCCTTCTTTATAAGACTTCTGAGCATCAGCAGTCTTTATTTCAGCCTTATATTCATTGTAATTTAAGGAAAGGATCTTCTCATTGATTCCCTGCTCAAAGAAAAGATTTAGATAACAAGTAAAACCGCTGTGATGCCTTTACAGTAAGAAATCCTCGTAAGGATTACTATGCAAAATATTTTTATTAGCCATTGCTGAAAGGCTTCAAGATAAAATGCTTGTTATGAATTAAAACAAAAATGGTAAAGAAGAATATCATATGTACCATACTACCATAAATCGAGTCCAAAACACTTAACAAACAATATAGCCTTCCATTCAAGCTCATAATATGCTCCAGTGTAAAATAGTCACATGATCAAGATGGGCCCACAAGATTAAGACATCAACCATCCAGTTTATGCGTCTATCTAGGACACTAACTGAGACTTACATTAGCAGACCCCTGCGGGTTTTAGAGCATGGCAGAACCACGCTGGCCTGAACATACAAATAAGTATTATAAAAGCCAAAAATGTACATATTAATTTAATCTAAAAAAGACCATGTGTGCATGTATGTCCTTCAAGTAGTTCTCTGGACCATAGAGTTTATTCAACATCAAACATGAAAGAACTACCTATATGAATCACCAACATACACATATTTATTCAATGTACTGTTTGATGGTTATAGCAGTGACAGAACATATTCATTAATAAAAGAAGGACCAAGTAATAGATCATCAGCCATGAAAACCCCCAAAACTTACTTGCATAGTAGTCACTGATGTCATCACACCATTGGAATCAGGCCGGCTTAGAACACTTGAATCCTGATAAAATCTATGAACCAGGCCTGGGTTATTGTGAAGAATATGGTAATACTGTTCAATGAAAGCATTTCCAACAAGTTGGGCACTAGGAGTTGGTGGAGCAATTGTTGTCTGCAAGGCCATTCTGCCAAAGAAAGAATAAACCTAGAAATAAAACACCACTAAACAATTCTTCAATAATAAACCCAGAAATAAAACACCACTAAACAATTCTTCAATGTCTCTTTACCCAATAAATGGAGGAGAATTAACTCAATACCTCAAGGTGCAAAGAGTAATAGAAATTAAGAAACCCGAACAAAATCACACAAATAGCAATCGCCACATATAATCTAGCTGATTTTACAAAGTCAAAGAAACTAAGAAGCCGCAATTAATCCCACAAGTAAGATAATAACTGCAAAAGAGACTGGGAATCAGCACCATAAGACGACTCCAAGATCTTAATGACAGTACACGGAAACAGAACTAGGAGGAGCTAGACAGAATACTCCTTCCATATAAAGAAAACATCAGAGATAGGGTGAGACAAGGAGAACTGGTAACAGAAAACAGCTACATTCTGAGAAAAACCCTAGAAGCACAATAAATTAATGAAAGGAAAATGATATTCAATAAAAACCACATAATCTGCTTTAGTGAGCAACACATAGTACTGAATATTTAGGCAAATCCAAAAATTTGGTACTATAACATGAAAAACTTAGATCCCCTAAGCAACAGCACCACATTCCTTGGATCCATACCGAGCAAAGCTGAAAACCTAAACCCTAAACCAACCCCAAAACGACAAATAAACAAAACTCATATCAGAAAATCAGAGATATTGACAAATCAACAAAAAAGGAGCCCAACATTCATAGCCCGCGAGCCTAGAATTACAAAATTTCATCAAATTAATTCATCGAGTACTATAAATTAAAATGCTTGGCCACAAAAATAACAGTAAACCCTTGAGCAGTAGATATGATTCAAATAAAAAAGAGAACAAATTTAGCTCTCAATAGAAGGAACAAATTATACAACCTAAAAATTTGCACAGTAAATGAGCAGTGATTATAAGAATAATCAAAGAAATGAATGGGAACAAAGTGTACCCTATATGGGGAATGTTGTATCGCTTTGCAATAGACAGAGATTGGGAACGATGAGGATGGGCTTCTTCACCAAGGAAGAATGAGTGTGAGAGACTGTGAGAGAGGGAAAGACGAACAGTTAGCGCACGAAAGAGAATGCTAACAGCAACCCCAACTCTGATGCAATTCACACGAAGGAGTCCGCAGATTGGGTCCAGTAACTTTTTTACACTTTCTCAAGTTTTTATTTTTATTTTATTTTTAAAAGAGGTTCTCGTTTGACTGAAAAAGGATTTTTGCTATCAAATTCTGAAAAGATTCTTTTTTAATCAGCTGGTTAAAACCAACTAGAGGGTTGGTTTACTATATTTCTTTACACATATTATCTAGTAACTCTTGAGGTTGACTCCAATAAATAATAAAATTATATTTCTTTCCACAAATATGGGGACATTTTGAATTCGAAACTAGAAAATAATAGTCATATTTATTTTCACATATTTTGTAGAACACCTTAAATTCGAATCTCAACATCAATACATACATGTTCGATCTTAGCAAAAGAAGAAGTCGTCGATATCCAATATTATGTGAAAAATCTTATATTCGACTCTCGTAAATATATGACAAAGTCTATAACCACATTTTCGATTCTCATTGTCTCAATTGAGGATGGTGAATTTAAATTAGCATATATTTGTTACAATTTCAATTATTATTATTGATCTAATGATGTTCTTATTCATATTGGAAAAATAGCAATAAATATATTCTATATTTTTCATTATCTTTGTATTAAAGATTAAAAAAATTCTTACAACTCTTATAATTATTTCATATTTGTACCGTGACATGTCTATTTTATATCAGTTGATAAGAAGTGTATTTGAAATTTCACCCACAAAAAAAAAGGTGTATTTGAAAGGCATGAGATCGAAGTCATATGTAGACAAATTATATTGTGAATTAAGTAACAAAGAATTATAATATGAATTTCTTCCAATCGATTTTATAAGAAATAAATATTTCGTATCGTATGAGGTTATTTTCCAATCATGTGTTGTGGGACATCCTCACACCAACTTTTAGTTGCATGTCCTTAAAATCCAAGCTAGCTTTGTTATGTTATGTTATGTTTGGTAAGCAACCAACATTATTCACATGTCTACGATACTTTTCTGGGGAACAAAAAAAAAATCATAAAACAACATAGGAGGAACCTAAAACTTGATAACATATTCTTATTTTAAAAAACAAAACAAAAAAAACCTTTATAACCAACTGACAATGTGTCAATTGATTTGTAGTTGTGAAAATTAGATTTTACCGTCGCTAATATTTTATGCGCCTTTTTTCGTACTTCAATATATTCGGAGTCATATTTATTGAGTTGGATATATAATGGAATAAATATTTTCAGAGTATGGTATCTCTGACTCTTCCATAGGTTTTTTTGGTGAATGGGATATTGGAATAAGTAGAAGCTCTCATGTTTCGATGTTAGAAAATAAAAGGAATTCATTTTCAACTTCATTTTTACATTCTAAACTCTAGTGATATATATATATATATATATATGGACTTCCATAATAGGCCAGAAAATTGAGTTTGATTTTTACACTTGGCGGAAAAATTTCAATGTAGTTAAGTTGATTCATATTCGATAGTTGATTCATATTCGAGAGAATAATATATTGTTTTTCATGAGTTTGATTCCTATTATGACATGTTGCATTTTTTTTAAGGGAGAAAGATCGAAGGATAGTCAATAATAAAAATGTAATAATTGTGTAACTGATCACATTTGTTATACTCAAATATAATACCCTCATCATAGTAGAATTTTGGGTCATATGAATCAAATTCGGTGACCATATTCTTATATATATGAATCAAACTCACATGAACCACTCCGAAAGACCTTAAAGTTATAATGTGAACAACCACGGTGGAGTGCCGAATGTAAATGTAAAAATAGAATGTGGAAATCAACTCCAATAATGAATATAGATAAAATAGAAGATAATTCCATCATAGTCTCATTATTTGCATTTCATATTATCATATGGAAAAGATTGAAAATTATAGAAAAAAATACAAATATATAATGAATGACTCTAACGACTCCCAATAATACCGATTATCTTTTAAAATAAAGCCCTAATTTAATTCATAGAAAAAAGATCCATGTTTAGATATTACTAGCAATGGCACGCGCGCGTTGCTGCGGGATTTTTGAATGTTTAGAAAATATGAATAAAAATATGGAATTTAATTTTATATTAATTTAGTATGAAACTGAAGTGATTGTTTATCACCATTCATCGCAATGAGGATTAAAATTTATCATAAACTAAGTAAATAGCTTTGACAAAATAAAAGCTAATTTCACCACTAAGTTTATCGAAGGCCAAAGTTAGTGTCTGAGAAAAAAAATGTAAAAGTGGGTGACAAATTAAATATAAAAAGCGAGAAGTAGTAAAATATTAAATGCGAATTTTGTCTTACTGATTGCCTTGAGGTGTTACTGTATTAAAATAGCCTCCAATTGATACCCCTGAAACATAAAAAGTATAAAAAAATTATACTTTTAGAAGCTTCACCAAAAACTGAATCAAAGTACAAAAATGAAAGTTTTCATATGTATTAATGCCATTAACATTAAAAAAAGAAGAAGATGAAGCTCTACCTCAAAAATTACCTAAAGCTTCGTTTTTTTTAAGAAAAAAGCAACATGCAAAATAAACAATGTTGATGATGAATTCCAAGTTTTTAATAGAAGTTTGGAACTTTGCCAATATATCAAACGCATTAGCTTTATGACTTGCAACTACAATTAAGAGCACAAATATGCTCCGCTCCCATAGTAGACATCACTGAAACAACCAGGTCGTTCCCATCGGCAAAGCCATCCTTGATCTGCAAGGCGCTAGGGAAAAATAGAGCAAATTAAGACCTGCGAGATTCAACAGTGTACTATACAGGTGGTTGGGAAAAAAAACCAAGACAATCTTAGAATATAGCATAGGGCTTCATTTGGCCAAAAATGTTTTATACAAAAATTAAAGCGCTAGCCAACATACAACATCATACCATTCTTACAAAAGTGTAAGGAAAAGGAAGAGGCCAATGTTTCAGGTACCATGAAACAAATAACTAACATGCGTAAGCAGACTGCCATCAGTTGGAAGGCTCAGGTCATCCTTTGTGTTCCCATTCTCAGTCAGTAGACTCATCTTTAGTTACACAGCAGAAATGTGTTAAGAGTCGGACTAAGCCTTGTAACATAATGACAAGTTTTATTGTTCAAGCAACATGAAAAATAAACCAGCGTTGTTATTGATTAAATAAAGGAAGTATGATCTTACAAATCCATCCTTAAAGATATCAATCAGCTGGCAGTCCGTACGATTGACATGTAGAACCTATAACTAAAAAAAAAACTTTTAAAAGTGGCATAATGATAACTACCATCAATCCACTCAAAGGAAAACTACAAAAAATTTAAGTACAACATTCAAACTGTGCTGGTATTTCAAATTTCAAAGCTAAATAACCATTAAAAAAGCACAGGTAAAAAACTGAACTTGAAGCATAACAGAGTTATTCGTCAAGTTGTAAGGAAAGGAAGCAAAATCGAAGCCGACAATGCACCAAAATAGAGAAAATCTGAACCTTACAAAAAATGAACATCAAAATTTTGCATAATTATTTATGTCAATTTTTAATCTTCTTCTTTTGATGTTACAATCTTCATTTCATTTATGTTACTTGTAAAATATAATTAGAAATTTAGAAATAGGCACAACATCTACACAACTGCTTTGACACAGCCGCATAACCCATAAAAGGAATAAATCAAAATTGATAACAACAGCCTCATTATAACACAATTTGACAGAGACAAAATCTTACCCTGAAAATGAACAAAAAACAAAGAGGAGAAGAAAGCAGAGTCAAGATGGAAAACCATAGCGCTAAGATGGAAACCATAGAGAAAAAAAAAAGATTGAAAGAAAAGGAAGAGGAAGAAGAACATATACGTGTAAATGATCTAACTAATACAATTGAATTCAATCGAATATATCAAAAAATTCTCTCTAGAAACTCATGGGGTAATTTTATCAAACACCTTGTGTGCATTATTCATCATAGTGAAGAATCACTCGGAATTATATATCAATCATCATCCATATCAGCAAACAACAGAGTTGGTAGAGAAGAACCACCTAGAGCATGCTCCACAACAATTACATGGTTGATAATGGAAGGAAAAATAATTATTAGGTAAAAACACAGGAATACAATCACATAAGGGTATCCAACAAAATCATGCATTGAAATTATGAAAAGAACATGAAAGTACCTATTAGGCCTGAGAAAGGACTACACAACTTGGGCTGCTTTAAGCCTCTGTTTCTTGTTGCCAACCTTGAAAAGCCACACACATAACTCCCACTCATCAAACAATTCAGACTGTCCCAACCCACCTGCAAAACATTGGAAAAGAAACCCTTAGTCATTTTTTCAAATTTAACATTCATTTACAAAATCCTAATTTTCAATGCTAAATTGAAATACAAATCAAATTGCTATACAAATTCCTGATGCCAATTCAAACAACCATAAAAATGTCAGAAATTTATATTATGATAGGTCATTTTGCACAGATAAATACTTCCGGAAATTGCACTAAATAAGATATTCAATGAATGTTACTCTCCTAAACATGAAACAACATATTCCAAAATCTGTACATAAACATTTATCTAAGTTGACAGGACCCATCCCAATCCCCCCGGGATTAACACGGGATGACCCTGCTCCCGTCTGACACGGAGTGTCAGACAAGGGATAATTCCGACCTTTGCCCTCCCAGGCTATCAGAGTACGCCAGGATCCGGAGGAGGCATGTGATATCTCGGTCTCTACTACAGTCCACATTCGATGTCAACCTGAAGGGCAGTCAAAACATTAAAAGCTGTGAGTGGACAAAACAAGAGTTTATAAAAACATTTTCATAAGACATTTGTACCCTTCACTAAAAAGCATGCATGCATTCGAAAACCATTTATCCAGAAAAACCATAGGTGGGAACTAAGCCCAAAACCAAGATTGAAAGAACCATAATGAAAATGACCATACGGGCCGCTGCCCAAATCCATAAGGGTCTCAGTCCAAATCACAAGAAACCAACCATAAGGGCAAGCCCAAAACCTCAAAACCTGTGTAACCACACATATCACATAATATATATATATATATATCATATATACATATAATTCACACAATCAATCCTGTCACGGTTTCCAAAGCTACGCGGGTGCTACCCGGGGTCTCAAACCCAAGTCTTCTCAAAGTCAAAGTCAATGTCCGCAGACCACTGACCCTACCCGAGGTTATAGTAACCAGCCTTCCTGAGAGTAAGGAACCCAACTGGGGCGGCTCCCACTCAGTCAGTGCTCCGTGACTACTCCGGGGTCCACTCAGGCCAACGACCCTCCCCGGAGGAGATATAACATGTAAAGGAAGGTATATGAACATATATACATAACACAAACATTCATGCCCGGTTCCCCTGAACCGTTATGATCCATAACATAACATCTATTTAAGGGTTCATGCCCGGTTCCCATAAACCGTCATGTACCAAAATAACCTTTCCAAGGTTCATGCCTGTTCTCATAAACCGCCATGAACTTGGAAATCCATCTAGGGCCCCTGACCCGAAATCATAACCATAAAGCTACAGGGTCTCGTGCCCAAACATATGACATCAGCTGGGCACCGTGCCCGATATCTAAGGGTCAGTCACGACTCCGATCATAGTGATGCGTGCAACCATCCATCCAGGACCGCCCTCAATCCTGGTATGTCGCAGTGAACGTATCAACCAACGCGACCACCACAAGATCATGGTGCACTCATCACCGATCGATATCCTGAACCGTCAGCACTCCGAAGTCGAGCCTCCCCAGGCTGCCCGACCACGAATTGTGCATCGTGACCTCTTCGGAAGGAACACATCCCAATCTGGAGGTGAGCGTCGTATCGTCGATCGCCGTGCACATAGCACCTGTCGCGACCACGATTTAGACCCGAAGGTCATAAATAGCGTCATATGCCCGAGACAAAACCAAATGGGTTTTATACCCGAGTTTATCCTTTTAGAAATCCAAAACCATTTCATTTAGACCAATAAAGAAATACAGACCCGTATAGGCACCGTATAGGGCCGAAACATCGAAATACGTGCTTATACGTAACCACACATCCAAATGCACTCATGGAATCACAAACAAGTATTTAAAACATATATTAAACATTTATGCATGCACCAATTTAGAAAACAAGGTCCATTCACAGACCGTCCGAGCTGCCACCTCGATTTGCGTGCCATAGGCTCTTCCGAGCCGATCACTGTCACCGGGACTCCCGAACCTGTCCAAATCGTAATAGAAGGTTACTAACTACCTTATTAACCTTCTACCAAAGCCCCAAAATTTTCCCGAACTTTTAACTATTTTTAAACCGATCCTAAATTTTCGGACACCCCAAAACCTATCGAAACGATGTTCGATTGACACGAGACCAGTCCCAAAATGTTCGTTACATCGAATAGAAGATTTCTTATGTTGAACACTTTCCCAAATTATGAGCCACGCACCCTTACACACCCCAAGAAAGTCACCTGCGCGTGAAGCCCACGCGCGGGTACTGTTCACCCTTCTTCAAGCTTGAGACAAACCAGTTTTCTCTGGTTTTTGGACCAGTTCAGGATCCATTTTAGGTCCATTTCATCCCATTTTAATCCTAATATATTCCTAATCTCATTTTTAATCTTTCTAGCTAATTAAAACAGAACAAAATGTCCAAAACCGTACCTTCATCCGTCATCAATGGCGGCAGGACCTTCCCCCGCCGTTCACGGCTGTTCCAGGCCATCCCAAGCCACGAAAACAATCCCATTAGCTTCCTAGGGTCCCCAGAAACATTAACCAATCCTTAGGTTCAATTAAAACACCATAAAACTGAGTTTTGAATTTTTGAATAAAACCCACCTTACGGGTTCTCTCTGGCCGTTAGCCTCCGTGGCTCGCCACCGTTCCCGTCCTCCTCAGTCCTTCCTCTCATTCCCTCACGGTCATGTTCAGCTCATAGGGTCATGGTAATATGTGTGGGTTGTGTGTTTTGAAGAAAATGGAGAAATGATGCATAAGGGGGGGTTTCGAGTTTTTGTGTGGAAATGGAGAAAATGAACAAAGATGAAGATGATGTTGTCTGATGAGAGAGATGAGGATTAGATGATTAAATGAGTGGTGAGGATTGAGTGCTTATTTGGAATGGATGGATAGGATTTAAAGTTGTTAGGATTAATTATATAATAATAGTTATAATATTATTTAATTAGTTAGATCCACAAATTAGGGGATCTAGCCAATGGGATGAGTGACACTTGTCACTCATCCATGGGACCCACTGAAAATATCTGGCCCAATCAGATTTTGCCAAATCATCACCGTCTCAAAGTACGCGCATAGTGAAATCGAACTTCCGTGACCTATAACTTAATGTTCGTAGTCCGATTTCAGCGTGTCGCCTGTCTATGAATTCGTATCGTCCCGATCTACATAACGGTCCTTGGCCCTCGACCATCGGGCCTCTCGGTCAAAAAGTCAATATTTGATCCCATTTAACCAAAATTACCAAAATGCCCTTAAACTTCCAAACGTCATAAGTTCTTCCTCGAACGTCGGAATTGAACGTGCCACCTGTCTATTAACTCGTGACGTCACGAACTACGTCACAGTCATCGGTCAAAGTTCGTTTGATCGCCCGAATGAAAAGTCAACTTTTTACCCACGCTAGGGGCAAAACGGTCATTTTGCATCGTTCGTCTGATTTCGCCTAACTAATCACCGATTAACCTCACTAATCATGATTAGTCACTAATCTAATCTAGGAATTTGGGACGGGTCGTTACATAAGTATTTTATGTTGCACTAAATGAACCAAAACTCAATAAATAAAGTTCGGATGATCAAAATAAATGCATTAAGAGACGATGATCACTTGTTTATCTTTTGAACATGAACATAATGTATGAATGATGACTAATTGGCATCCACCATCTTATCCATGAAATTCTATAATGTAGTATATGTAAATGAGGAACATCAAAGAACAAAAATATTACTCAAACCCAAACAACTACCGGCGAATTTATCTGAGCTCTAAACTTTATAAGATCTATCGATGAATACATAATATGTTATAAGAACTATGAATGAATACATCTGTTTATAAGATCTATCAATGACAACACCCTACTGCATATGTTTTCCGCATGTAAGCTTCAATTCATTACATTAGCCAACCAAGGTAGAAACAATTTTAACAAAGCAAGATTGAAATATCGATTTTGAAATCAGTCCAACGAAATTAAAAATAATGTCAATGAAGTTGACAAACATAGTTAAAGTGATTTTCCTCTGTGGATTCATCTGCAGGGTACAATATTTAACAGATTCAATCTAGATAAAAGAAGATAAGCATAATGATTCAAAATTACAAACCTTTTCAGCGTTATTTGGAGCTGCAGATGCCTTGGTCTAATCCCTAGTGTTGAAGGCATGTAACCGAGTTCTTCTAATGCAACTTTTGTGGACCGAGGCCTAAAGTAGTTGTGTTCGGAAAAAAAAAAATGAAGCAATAAATTAGATTAATCTCAGAAAACATGCGTAGCCACATTAATTTGCAAACGAATATATAGAAACAATAATAATCACAAATAAGAAAGAATTTGTACCAAAAGATTTTTAAACCTTAGAGTAACATAGTTGATGAACAAACTAAAAGAAACGAACTATATATATCTTGGTTAGAGGTTAAATATTAAGAAAAAAAAGAAGAAGAAGTAAGAAATATGAGAAAACCATATTACATGTGCAAGCAAACTTTATTAAAGTTGTGTTATGATCAATTGTTTAATTAATCGGAGATAAAAGAGAGAGAGATCATACTTCATGAGATCACAAAAGATCTGGTTGTGCCTCTATTACGAAGCATTGCAAGGTTCAAAGCCAAATCCACCACTTAAGAAGCCACCACAACCATCTTTGTCACTACTCCAACCACCCTTGGTTACCCTAGCTATAAAAATCAACGAATGGCAAGAAAAGAACATATGGTTTAGGTCGAAAACTAAGAATGCAAAAAAGGGATTAAAATGAAAAGCAAGGATGAGAAGAAGCCAGAACAATACCATATACGGGTTGGAGACATCGTGCCCTTTAGATGTCGGGAGTTTTTTTATGGAATTTTTGTTTATTATATTTTCCACCTTGCGTTCCATCAAATTTATTTATTAGACATAATCAATAATTGGTTACACAGCAGTTTTTCATTATCTGAAAATTAAACGTCAAAGTCGGATTAACATGTACACGAAAAAAAATAACAATAAAGAAATGAAAAACAAAAGGAACAAAATAGATTTATTGTATTGTTATAGAAGCTAAAAAGTGTTGCACCAAAGTGATTCACAAGCAGGTTTACTATTTCAAATCCAATATGAAAATGACTTAGTGGGTAAATAATATTCCATCAATATTCTGAAGGCAGATGCAGAAATTGGAGGAGAAATTTTCGGGTTAGAGCTGAAGAAGGACATAGATGGTGTAATTTGGGTTTAAGAAAACATCACCTGTTAAGGGAGCCCAACACGCGTCCACAAATCAACCTGCAAGAATTTAAAAATCAACCTGCATAACAGCAAAAATATTAGCAAAACTCAAATCACTCACTACCTGCGAATTTATCTAAGCTCTTCAAATATCGAAACCAGAAAACAGAAAAGTCCTCACATATCAACCTTACTTCTCGAAAGATTTAGGTCCCGAAAAACATGGTTAACATTTTTATCCATAACTACAATAAAACAATCAACACCATATCCCAATACCCCATACCTCACGGGTATTATAATTGACTCACATCACATTCGAACACATTAAAACGTGGATCGGTTCTAAAGATGCTAGGTTCTAAATTGTTACGTATCGAGAGATTGAAGTCATTAATTATTATTACTTCAAAGATAGTTCATTTAATCCAACAGTATGATGAAAAGACTCTAATCCCATCTTCAAATTATGAAAGCACAAAAATGTTGAGGAAACAAACTAAATTAACAACATCCAAAATGGAAATCACAAAAAACAAAATTCACAAAACTGCATATATTTAATCACCAATGCCAAAATGGAAATCACAGAAGAAAAATTCATGAAAAGGAGAAGAACAAAACCTGAAATCTGCAAAATAATCGATTAGAACACCAACTAAGAAAAAATTAGGCAAAACCCACCTCCAACCATCAAAATAAACACGAACATACGACCAAAACCTACAAACAAAAATTAGCAAACCAGCATCATGAAATTAAAGCATAGTAAAGAAACCCCGTTAAGAGAAAATAACGAAAAAAGCAAGGTTGATGAGGACCAACCTGACTTCGCATTGAAAGAAGCTCTGTAAACTGGAGGTTCCCATCTGAACCAACAATGTGACAAAATCAATCTAATTTATTAGAAATTTGAGGAAGATTAACGAAACATATGAGTCAATGTAATTTTCTTTTATATTCTCTTCATATTATTCCGGAAAACACAAACTCAGTATTCTGAAATCCTTTTCAGAAATACTGGTTCTTTGCCTTCCATGCAAGAACTTGAAAATCGAAATTAACTAACAAATAAACTGCACATAAATAAATTCTTTTAGCAAACGCCAATGGAAAAAAAACCACTGCACATGAAACCCAACATTTTAAACAATTATGGAACACTAATCTACATACGTAGTAAGAGTGGATTGAGAATTGAATTGAAGAATAGATTTAAACAGATTTATTAAGAGTCAAAGAATTCGACCCAAAATTTGATTAGCATGAAAAATAAAGCAGATCAGAAGATGAATGAACAACAACAAATTCTGGGAAAAAAATTGGAACATACAGAGTGATAGAAACCTTAATTGCTTTTCCCTCAGTAGAAAGTCTACAACTACATGGGTTGGCTGCAATGTTCGGAAAAAGGGGGAAAATGGGAAATAAACAACCTGAAAAGTAATAGGCGACAACGTTGAGATTGAAACCAAATATTCGATTGTGGTGGACTCTGGTCTCGAAGAAAGAAGAATAAAACAAAGAAAAATATCTGAGAGCGTACCACATGAGGATGAGATCCATTCGTTCAAGGGTAGGGAAATTTGATCGATGATTTGGGTTGACTCGATCAAGGATGAGATCAGTGAAAAGGCAGTTGTCTCTCTTCGCTTGCTCACTGTCCATCTCTCGACGTCGAAGAAGAACACGCGAGAAGAAAGAAGAACAACGTAGAAAAATGAGGCGGTGGAGAAGAGAAATGAAGAGGGATAAAATGGGGATTTCACTGTTCATAAGCATTATTCCATGAACAGTGCACTCGACACACGGGTTTTAGTAGATAGTAAATATATATACGTCTTTATCACAAAAAACCTTGGTTTTATTGAAAATAAAATAATTCATTATATATCATATTTACTTTATATATTTTTTTTTCTTATGTAGGATTATACTTACATTTGAGTCACATCAATGATAGAGGTACCAGGTGGTTATAGCAAATTTGTGTACCGAGCGTGATATGGTAAACTTTTTCTTCATTTCGACATGTTTACATTTCTAATAAATGAAAAACGATAACATTACACATAATACAAACTTTGATTCCATAACTTGGTACACCTATCATTTATTTTTTACTCACTTTCATATGCTTTTTTCATCATTTTCACTTCCTTTTAATTTCATGAATCTACTTTTCATCTTTAATTATTCATTCATCCCTTCCTTTTTCATGTTCATTTACTCCTTTTCGTTCAATTTTATCATCATTTTCTCTCCTTTTTAATGTATCCCTTCAGTTTTCAATGTCACAACATCTCTAGCTAGCTTCTAATCGCCATTTCCCATTAGCAATATTAATGGTTGTTAATATCAAAAATGGCACCAACGAGATCGAGAAGACTACGCATAAATATCAAGAGACAAACATGTACGTGGTTCACCCGAATTGGGATACGTCCACGGGACAAACTTTTTGAGATGGTTATTATTGATAATTATAATGTTTACATATTTGTGGCCTTGAGCCATTGAGAGAGTATGTAAAGAGAATGTCTTCGCATGTGTGGGAGGTAGATGGGATTGTCCTTACCAATGAGGGGGTGCCCTCCTTAAATAGTAAAAGGCTAGGGTTTCCATTGCACTATGGATTTTGTATTGGACTTAGGTCCGGCCCAAATACAGGGTGAAATCCCGCACAAACAATGGTAATGTCAAACCCCAGCTAACACAGTGAAAGTAGTTCAAGCAGTTCGTAGGGCGGCTCCTTGTCTGAGCTCACCGGACTTAGCCACAGCAGACCATCATTCTCTTTCACCAACCTTTTTTGACTTGCAATGGCTAGGCGTTTTCAAACTTCCAACGCGCCCCTCTTCTTCTATGAAATCCCCAATTCTTCTGATCGACACCACCTTCTTCGATGCCATGCTTATCCCAAAACTCAAAACATCACAATTATTGCATCAAAGAATAGGCAACATGATGCTCATATTCACTTCATGTATCCATTTTTTTCATTAACAACTGCGTTTACATGGGTTTGTTTCGTTAAGGCAAAGGAAATAAAAGTAGATAAACCTATATATATATATATATATATATATATATATATATATATATATGGAGTTTAGTGTCGATTGTAGGTCGCTGTGTTAGACCCTCTTTTACCCGTAACCTATTCTGGGAACTGCATTGCAAGCCATAAAACTTTTGCAGAAACAAAGGGCTAGCTTAATTATTGAGAAAAGATGGGATGAATCGTTTAAGATTTGTGATGCTGCTGATTTTGGATGGGGATGATCGAGGTGATTTCCATTGAAAAGATAAGGGCGATTTCTTTGTTAGATAGCAAGAATGGTGATGGAGGTGTTGCGATTGGTTTGGTTTTGAAAAAACATGAGAGACGGAGGCTTTTGTTTCTCTATTTGCTAGACTCTTGAAGCTAACATATTTAGTATCAACTTTAATTAGAAGTTTCTTTTAGCATGCATATTAGCAGTCACCTCCTTATCATTTAACATCATATAGGGTATAATTTTTTTTTTACTAATACTCTTAACCGATGATATTTTATTTATTAGCTATTGCAGATTTTCAATGACAGGACCCGTCCAGATTATCGCCTCGATAATCGGGAAGCATCCTGCTCCCGTCTGACAGTCGAACACAAAAGACTAGAAAACCAAATAAAATTACATCACACCCACTATCAGACCAGGGAGATTAAATAATACAACCGACTGGACTTCAAGTCCATAGTTTCACAGAGCCATAATATTACAAAACAAGATAAGTTCAAATCCTACTCTGTGAACTAACTACTCCGCAACGAAAAACTTTATGTCTCTGCCTCTACTCGGCGCTAGCCCCCGAACTTGTACCACGAACTGAAGGGTATTTAAAACAGCAAAGTGTGAGTGGACTAAAACAAAAGTTTACAGAAAACAGTTTAAAGAAATCGGGGTTCGCCCTCCAGTTTTATAATACGCATGCATAACCGGATATTCAAAAACCGCATACTAAACATTCGAAATCCTTTTTTCCGTATCATATGGAAAACATTACAGCAACAGTTATAAACTCGTATGAAATGATATAATATTATCAAAAACCAGAAATCGTCTTTTCGAAACATTAACCAAACCAAATCATGTAAAACTGAATTAATAATCACAATCAAGCCGTTGGATCTATCCGAGTCTTTAAACTCAATATCAGGCCTTCCCGGGATATCAACGAGTCTTTAAACTCAAAACATAATTAATAGGCCTCGGGGGTATCACATTAACCGAGTCTTTAAACTCACGAGTCTTTAAACTCAATCCGGGTCTTTAAACCCAATTTTGGGCCCGCCCCCGTCATCAATTAACCGGGTCTTTAAACCCAAAACCAGATCCAACAATCATACCGGGTCTTTAAACCCAAAACCATTTTATAAAGCACAATAAAAGGATCCCTCGTGATCCGTTTTCCAAAAATCATTCTGAAAGCATATATCGTCATAATAGGACTTATGTTCGAATTTCACATGCAATTTCCGAAAATTACTTCACAATTATAATCAAAACATCATAAATACGTAACATGCATAATCATCTCAAATTACTTCATCAAACCATCATTCATGCATAGGAGAAAACCGTAACCTCGAAATGCGTAAAATACGATAATTACCTCGAAAAGCATGAAATTATGTAAAACTGAAATATCATGATTATCAACATAAATCATATATGAAAACATAAACAAAGGAGTAAAAATAGTCATGCATGCACGGTTGAAAATCAAAAGTCCACTCACGGTTTTCGGACGAGTCAATCGCGCCCCGTGTGCTCCTCGGTAGCCTCGGGAAAGTTCGGGCCTGTAAAAAGGTACAAGAAGGGTTACAAACATCCCCAAAAAGCTCGAACTAATTTCCCTAATTTTTCCGGATTTTTCGACGTAATTAAACTTAAAGCCTAAACCTTCCGAACCCTTGAAACTATCTGGAACGACACCCGATCAACTCGAACTCTAAAACAAAAATTTTCAAAACATTAAAAGGATGAAAACTCAAGTTGACCGTGATCGGAAATGACGTCACAAGCGACGCCCAAAGTGGCTGCGCGTGAAGGCCACGCGCCTAGCACTGTAGCTACAGTGTCACCATCTTCACCCGCGAGTCTGCTAAACGGGCCTTCAACCCACGACTCGACCCGGCTAATTACCCTTCAATTCTAACTCGATTCCCTTCGTTTTTGATCCTAGCATCTTCTCTAACCAATTAATTTCAGTTCTGTGTCCTTGATTAACCTCGACATGGACTAAATCGATCAATCCAAACTCGAACAGTCGAATGGGTCGACGTCTGCAACTCACCCGACTTAGCCCCAATCCCAAATTAACTCAGACAGGAGCTTAAAGGGACCTAGACGAACACTCTAACACAACCAATTGAACAAGAACTCACCTGGAAGTCGTCGTCCTCAACACTGCGATTTTCCAGAAGCTGGAACTTGAGTTCCTGGCCAAACAGTGCTTGATTTCCTTCAATTCTTTCGTGGTTGAGTTCGTAGTGAACCCAGAAGACTAACACGATCCTTGGTTTTGTTCAACTGGACTCACAAATCAATATTCAATTTTCCCTCCATTTTCTGGTTTTTCTTCCCCGTCAGTTTCTCTCAACTCTCAGTCCTCACTCTGGTTCGAAATGAACCCTCTCACTTCCCATTACTCAGTTAATCGATCAAGATGGACGACAACTTGTGGGAATCCACCTGATTTCTCTGTGAAAGTTGTTTCCCGCAACACAGAACCCATAACCAATTTTTAAAACTCTCCCCGTGCTCTGCTTCTGTCCAGGCCACCAGCCTTGTTTCCCACTGCCTCAAAGGGCTTAAACTATTCACCCCACACAACCACTATCAGGGTTAAACAATGGAATCGTGCAGGGCACTCACGGCATGGCCGTACACACTCTATTCCACGGTGGTGAACAGTAACCGCCGTACAAAATTACCATTTTGCCCTCAGTTGACAAATTACCAAAATGCCCTTCATCTTCCGTGACCCGTAACTTGGTCATTCGATGTTCGTTTGATGCGTGCTGTCTGTCGTTGTACTCGGGGCATCGAGATCTACCTAACGGTCCTCGAGATGTGTGAAAATCAGTTGTCAAACAAAAAGGCAACATTTTCCCCCTAATCGTCCAAATTACGATAATGCCCTTGAACTTCCGAACGTCATAACTTTTTCCCTGTTCGTCGGAATTATACGTGCCACCTGTCTAAGGACTTGTGATGTCCCGAACTACGTCACGGTCATCGGTCAACGCCCGTTCGACCTTCCAATCAAAAGTCAACAAATTGACCATACTAATCACAAGGGTAAAAACGTTATTTTATTCGTTATTTTACAAAATTACATTTTTTGAATTTCCGGGGCGTTACAATCTCCCCCCTTAAGAAATTTTGTCCCGAAATTTCAAGGAAACAAATAGGGAAACTGCTCCCGCATCTGCGCCTCAGGTTCCCATGTGGCTTCATCCACATTCTGGTTCCTCCAGAGAACCTTAACCAGGGGAACGGTTTTCCGACGTAGCACCTTATCCTTTCGGTCCATAATCTGTACCGGTTGTTCTTCAAAACTCAAGTCTTCTCGGAGTTCAATGGGTTGCTCCTCCAGTACATGAGATGCATCAATCACATATTTCCGCAACATCGACACGTGGAAAACATCGTGGACTTTCGAAAGTTCTGGAGGTAGTGCTAACCGGTAGGCAACCTGGCCAATCCTCTCAATAATCTCATATGCTCCGATAAAACGAGGGCTCAACTTTCCTCGCCTGCCAAATCTCACTACACCTTTCCAAGGGGACAGTTTCAGAAACACCTGATCTCGGACTGCAAACTCAAGATCTCTAATTCGATGGTCCACATAGCTCTTTTGTCTGTCTTGGGCTGCCTTGAGCCTATCTCTGATGAGTTTGACCTTCTCTGTTGTCAATTCCACCAATTCGGATTTAGTCAGCTTCCTTTCACCCATGTCCGTCCAACACAACGGGGTTCTGCACTGCCGTCCGTACAAGGCTTCGTAAGGAGCCATCCCAATGCTCTCCTGATAGTTGTTGTTATAGGCAAATTCCATCAAGGCTAGATGTGATTCCCAAGTGCCTTGGAATTGCAAAACGCAGGCTCGCATCATGTCCTCCAATATTTGGATGGTCTGCTCAGACTGACCGTTAGTCTGAGGATGAAATGCAGTGCTGAAACGAAGTTTCGTCCCAAAAGCTTCTTGTAGACTTTGCCAAAACTGAGAAGTAAACCTTGGGTCTCTGTCAGAAACTATTGATTCTACGGTACCTTGTAAACGGATGATCTCGTCGATAAACAGCTGAGCAAACTGTGTCATCCTGAAGTTCTCTCGCACCGGCAAGAAATGAGCTGATTTCGTAAGCCTGTCCACAATCACCCAAACTCCATCGTGGCCTCTGGGTGTCCTAGGAAGTCCAAACACAAAATCCATCGTTATGTGATCCCATTTCCATTCCGGGATAGGTAGTGGTTGCAAGGCTCCATAAGGTCTTTGTCTCTCAGCCTTCACTTGCTGACAAATCAGACACCTGTTGACAAACTCAGCAATCTCTCGTTTCATACCCGGCCACCATTAATGTTCTCGCAATGTACGATATATCTTGGTCCCACCAGGATGCATCGCGTAGGCCGAACTATGAGCCTCATCCAGAATCTCCTTCTTCAGTGCCTCATCGTCCGGCACACACACCCGTCCTTTTTTTAGTAAGGCTCCATCCTCTCTGACTGTAAAATATTGCCGTTCACCGGCTTCCACTTCAATCCGAAGTACACACGAGACAGGATCTTGAGATTGAACATCAACGATCCGATCGATTAGGAGTGGTCTCACCTGAAAACTAGCCAGCAAGACACCTTGGCTATCCAGTCCCAAATCAATGCTAGTCTTGAGAGTTCAACCAATAGCGGCAAATAAACCATCCGTAGATGCGCCACAGAATGCGTTGACTTCCGACTTAGAGCATCAGCCACCACATTAGCTTTTCCAGGGTGGTACTCAATCGTACAATCAAAATCCTTAATTAGCACACATCCCAATCCCTGTAAGGATGCATCACTGTACACCTCGAATTCCCCACTGTCGTCTGGTGGGTCAGTATAGGAGCAGATGTCAACCTTTCCTTCAACTCCCGAAAACTACGCTCACAATCATCATCCCAGATAAACTTGACTCTCTTCCTCGTCAGTCGTGTCAACGGGGCAGCAATGGTAGAGAAACCCTCTACAAACCTCCTGTAATAGCCAGCCAAACCCAAGAAACTTCTGACTTCAGTGACGGTCTTCGGTTGCGCCCACTTCGCCACTACTTCAATTTTCTGAGAATCCACACTGATTCCTTCGGTTGAGATCACATGCCCCAAGAAACTCACACTCGTCAACCAAAACTGACACTTGCTGAGCTTCGCATACAACTGGTTTTCCCTCAGGGTACCTAGCACCATCCTTAAGTGTTCCTCATGTGCTTCTGCACTTTTCGAGTAGACCAGAATGTCGTCAATGAACACGATGACGAAGTGATCCAAGTATGGCTGCAGCACTCGATTCATCAAGTCCATAAACGTTGCGGGTGCGTTGGTCAAACCGAATGGTATTACTAAGAACTCATAGTGACCATAACGGGTTCTAAAGGCTGTCTTGGGCACATCCTCATCCTTAACCCGCAATTGATGATACCCAGAACGAAGATCGATTTTGGAGAAGTACTGTGCTCCCCTCAGCTGATCGAACAAGTCGTCGATCCGAGGCAAGGGGTATTTGTTCCTTACTGTTACTTTGTTCAGTTGCCTGTAATCGATGCAGAGTCTCAAACTCCCATCCTTTTTCCGCACAAACAACACCGGAGCTCCCCAAGGGGACACACTCGGTCTAATAAACCCCATCTCAAGCAACTCTTGCAACTGCGCCTTCAGTTCTTTCAACTCAGCTGGCGCCATATGATACGGAGTCTGAGATATAGGTTGCGTACCTGGAACCAGATCGATGGTGAACTCGACATCTCGGTGAGGTGGCAATCCCGGTAGATCCTCCGGAAAGACATCCGGGAACTCCCGTACTATCGGTATATCCTCCACCCTCAACGGTGCAGCACGTTCGTCAACCACGTGAAAAGTGGTTTCAGGTGCACGTTCGTCAGCACTTTATCATGCTTCTATCACTGGCACCCTTTCCTCAGCAACTTACTTGCCTTCAGGGCTGAAATCACTCCAACAGGAGTTGCTCGCTGTACTCCCTGAAAAGTGGTTTCAGGTAACCCCTGACTCCGAAAAGTAACCTTCTTATCGACACATTCGATAGAAGCATGATAAAGTGTCAACCAATCCATTCCCAAAATGACATCAAAATCATGTAAGTCCAAGAGTATCAGGTCAGCTACTAATCCCACGTCACCTACCATTACGGGACACTCCCGCAACACTTGGTTTACCACAAATACATCTCATGTGGGTGTACTCACACCCATGTCACAGTCCAGTATGAACACCTCTCTATCCGCCAACAAATCACAATCCCGTGATATAAACGAGTGAGTAGCCCCGGGATCAATTAAAGCACAAACATCATGTCCAAAGATCGTGAGTGTACCTGTCATAACACCAGGTGCTGCCCGGGCCTCCTGCTGCGTAACCGCAAAAACTCGGGCCTGTGGTCCAGTTGCTCGCCCACGGCCCCTGTCCCTCAATCGACTAGTCGCTCCAGCACCTCCTCCTCTAGTACTCCCAGTCCCAGAAACTACAGCGGTGTTCTGTCCCTGCTCTGCTGCACCCCGACCTGCGCCACCACCTTGTGGAAAAGATGGACACTCTCTCT
Organism: Prinsepia uniflora; assembly: GCA_032719365.1. Classification (NCBI taxonomy): domain Eukaryota; kingdom Viridiplantae; phylum Streptophyta; class Magnoliopsida; order Rosales; family Rosaceae; genus Prinsepia; species Prinsepia uniflora. The sequence continues at coordinate 61,478,866 of CM064875.1, forward strand.
GGTAGTGGCCCCGCTCGCCACAGAAGAAACAAAAATCACTGGAAGCATCTCGAGCAAAACCACCACCTTGTCGTCCCGTGGAAGCAACAGAGGTCGCGCTCTCCTGCGGAGCAGACTGTGCCCTAGGCACTCAGAATCCGGGACTCTGAAAATTACCAGGCCTACCATAACGATCATTTCTTGCGGACGAAGCTCCACCATAACGTCCCTTCTTTAGGGCTCTCTGACCATACGATCTAGGGAATGAACGCTCTCGACGTTGTCCACCACCTGAGTACTGTGGACGTGTCGGGAGACTAGCCTCAACCCGCACTGAGGCATCAGAGAACTCTCTGAGAGTAGTAAAAGCTCCAGCCGTCACAATGGCCCGTATCTCACCTCGTAGGCCAAGCTCAAACCTAAGACATTTCTCAGCCTCAGTAGACACAAAGGTAGGAGCAAAACGGGCTAGCATCTGAAATTTCTGCTCATACTCTGCTACAGACATGCTCCCCTGCCGGAGCTGTAGAAACTCTGTCTCCCTAGCATCACGGAATGAACAGGGATAGTACTAATCTAGAAACCGTTCATGAAAGGTCTCCCAAGTCACTGTACGGGCGTCCCATCCCGATAACTCCAGGGTCTACCACCACTCATAAGCAGATCCATCTAGTAGAAAAGTGGCCAACACAACTCGCTCCTCAGGAGGACAGTGCATCACAGTAAAAATCCGCTCAAACTGAGAAATCCAATGGTGGGGATCCTCGGGATCTGCCCCACCACTAAACACCGTAGCCCCAAGACGCTGGGCTCACTCGATCGAAGCACTCTCGGCATCACTAACGACGCCATCTGCAGGTCGTGGAAGGGGTTCGTGTCGCGGAGGCATGACTGATCGTCCTTTTCAGAAAGAGGCATAAGTTAGTATAATAATCGAGGCACACCCAAGTGCTAGACACGAACCGAAAACTTAGGCTCTGATACCAATTGACAGGACCCTCCCCGATTATCGCCTCGATAATCGGGAAGCATCCTGCTCCCATCTGACAGTCGATCACAAAAGACTAGAAAACCAAATAAAATTACATCACACCCACTGTCAGACCAGGGAGATTAAATAATACAACCGACTGGACTTCAAGTCCATAGCTTCACAGAGCCATAATATTACAAAACAAGATAAGTTCAAATCCTACACTGTGAACTAACTACTCCGCAACGGAAAACTTTATGCCTCTGTCTCTACCTCGGCGCTAGCCCCCGAACTTGTACCACGACCTGGAGGGTATTTAAAACAGCAAAGTGTGAGTGGACTAAAACAAAAGTTTACAGAAAACAGTTTAAAGAAATCGGGGTTCGCCCTCCAGTTTTATAATACGCATGCATAACCGGATATTCAAAAACCGCATACTAAACATTCGAAATCCCTTTTTTCGTATCATATGGAAAACATTACAGCAACAGTTATAAACTCGTATGAAATGATATAATATTATCAAAAACCAGAAATCGTCTTTTCGAAACATTAACCAAACCAAATCATGTAAAACTGAATTAATAATCACAATCAAGCCGTTGGATCCATCCGAGTCTTTAAACTCAATATCAGGCCTTCCCGGGATATCAACGAGTCTTTAAACTCAAAACATAATTAATAGGCCTCGGGGGTATCACATTAACCGAGTCTTTAAACTCACGAGTCTTTAAACTCAATCCGGGTCTTTAAACCCAATTTTGGGCCCGCCCCCGTCATCAATTAACCGGGTCTTTAAACCCAAAACCAGATCCAAAAATCATACCGGGTCTTTAAACCCAAAACCATTTTATAAAGCACAATAAAAGGATCCCTCGTGATCCGTTTTCCAAAAATCATTCCGAAAGCATATATCGTCATAATAGGACTTATGTCCGAATTTCACATGCAATTTCCAAAAATTACTTCACAATTATAATCAAAACATCATAAATACGTAACATGCATAATCATCTCAAATTACTTCATCAAACCATCATTCATGCATAGGAGAAAACCGTAACCTCGAAATACGTAAAATATGATAATTACCTCGGAAAGCGTGAAATTACGTAAAACCGAAATATCATGATTATCAACATAAATCATATATGAAAACATAAACAAAGGAGTAAAAATAGTCATGCATGCACGGTTGAAAATCAAAAGTCCACTCACGGTTTTCGGACGCGTCAATCGCGCCCCGTGTGCTCCTCGGTAGCCTCGGGAAAGTTCGGGCCTGAAAAAAGGTACAAGAAGGGTTACAAACATCCCCAAAAAGCTCGAACTAATTTCCCTAATTTTTCCGGATTTTTCGACGTAAGTAAACTTAAAGCCTAAACCTTCCGAACCCTCGAAACTATCCCGAACGACACCCGATCAACTCGAACTCTAAAACAAAAATGTTCAAAACATTAAAAGGATGAAAACTCCAGTTGACCGTGATCGGAAATGACGTCACATGCGCCGCCCAAAGTGGCTGCGCTTGAAGGCCACTCGCCTAGCACTGTAGCTACAGTGTCACCATCTTCACCCGCGAGTCTGCTAAACGGGCCTTCAACCCGCGACTCGACTCGGCTAATTACCCTTCAATTCTAACTTGATTCCCTTCGTTTTTGATCCTAGCATCTTCTCTAACCAATTAATTTCAGTTTTGTGTCCTTGATTAACCTCGACATGGACTAGATCGATCAATCCAAACTCGAACAGTCGAATGAGTCGACGTCTGCAACTCACCCAACTTAGCCCCAATCCCAAATTAACTCAGACAGGAGCTTAAGGGGACCTAGACGAACACTCTAACACAACCAATTGAACAAGAACTCACCTGGAAGTCGTCGTCCTCATCACTGCGATTTTCTAGAAACTGGAACTTGAGTTCCTGGCCAAACAGTGCTTGATTTCCTTCAATTCTTTCGTGGTTGAGTTTGTAGTGAACCCAGAAGACTAACACGATCCTTGGTTTTGTTCAACTGGCCTCACAAATCAATCTTCAATTTTCCCTCCATTTTCTGGTTTTTCTTCCCCGTCAGTTTCTCTCAACGCTCAACCCTCACTCTGGTTCGAAATGAACCCTCTCACTTCCCATTACTTAGTTAATCGATCAAGATGGACGACAACTCGTGGGAATCCACCTGATTTCTCTGTGAAGTTGTTTCCCGCAACACAGAACCCATAACCAATTTTAAAAACTCTCCCCGTGCTCTGCTTCTGTCCAGGCCACCAGCCTTGTTTCCCACTGCCTCAAAGGGCTTAAACTATTCACCCCACACAGCCACTATCAGGATTAAATAATGGAATCGTGCAGGGCATTCACGGCATGGCCATGCATACTATGTTCCACGGTGGTGAACAGTAACCGCCGTACAAAATTACCATTTTTCCCTCAGTTGACAAATTACCAAAATGCCCCTCATTTTCCGTGACCCGTAACTTGGTCATTCGATGTCCGTTTGAAGCGTGCCGCCTGTCGTTGTACTCGGGGCATCGAGACCTACTTAACGGTCCTCAAATCGTGTGAAAATCAATTGTCAAACTAAAAGTCAACATTTTCCCCCTAATCGTCCAAATTACGATAATACCCTTGAACTTCCGAACGTCATAACGTTTTCCCTGTTCGTCGAAATTGGACGTGCCTCCTGTCTAAGGACTCGTGAGGTCCCGAACTACGTCACGGTCATCGGCCAACGCCCGTTCGACCTTCCAATCAAAAAGTCAATAAATTGACCATACTAATCACAAGGGTAAAAACGTCATTTTATTCATTATTTTACAAAATTACATTTTCCGAATTTCCGGGGCGTTACATTCAAGCATGCTTGTACAAAATTCACATTTTAAAAATCATTTTTGGTGATTTCTCAAAAAAAAATTACTTTATTTTTGTTCTATTTATTTTTATAAACATTATGATTTATATATTCATATTCTTAAATCTAATAAAACAATAACTTAATAAGTTTATAAACTCCACTATCATTGTAAAAATTGATACATTTTAGGATTATTTGTAGTTAAGAAAGAAAAGAAGAAAATTAAAAAAATAGAAAAATAAAGTAAAAAAGTTAAAATTTTAGAAATTAGTTATATATATATATGATAAAGTAGTATCGTGGATAACATATAATACATAAAAATTTAGTACAAAATTGTAAGATAAAATAAAAAATCTCCTCAATAGCACTTCAAAATCTTTTTAAAAAGGAAACGCAATATTTGTCAACATTATAAATTAAAGTATTAATTATAAATTAGTCCAATTTTTAAACCTAACTTATAAATTAGTCCACTTAACATATAAAATAATCCATTTACTGTTTATACCATTTATACCATTTTTTTTCAAATACTGATGAGAAACTTTCAAATGTTAAATATTATTATTTTATATTTTTTTTCAAAATTAATTAAATTAAGATAATTCTAAGTAAATTTTAGAAGATTTATTTTATATTTATTTTATTGGATAACATCTTATACTTCTGAAGAGTCAAAGAGTTACAGCTACGTTATTTATCTTATTACTTTTCGTAGGTAAATTAATAAGAACCTATTTATTTTATTTTCTTTTGAGAGAGGTATATTACAAAAAAATATATACCTATTATGATGCAATTATAATTTATATATATAAGTATCTTATTTATACGGGAGAGTTAAGTAAGTAATATTATTTAATTTACCTATAAGTCTAAAATCAGATATTGGTATGTATATAAATATAATATGTAATGACATACATATAATTGTTTAAAAAATAACGAGCTAAAAAGAATGAAATAATTTGACAACCCTATAAAAAAAACTTTATTTATTTTGACAGTCTCTATTTCCTATAATGGATTAACTTATAAGTTTAAATTAAAAAATTGGATCTATTTATAATTATCCCTAAATTAAAAGACTTTTATTTATCATAACTTTTTATAATACTATTACAAACTTCAGTTTCAAACGAAACATCGTTTTCTGAATGCAATTAATATTTTTAAAAAGATTTTCATAAGTACTATTTGATAACACCAAAACTAGGCATTAAATTAAACACGTAATTTGAGTATTATGCAATTTAAACTTTTTTTGTGTAGATGTAGTATTAGTAAATATGGATCGTTCTTAACCGGGGAAATTATGTAACATTAATAATGTGTTAGTAAGAAAAAATAATTAACTAATTAATAAATAAATGAATAAAAGAATTAATGAATAAAGAATTAAAGAATATAGAATCAATGAATTAATGAATTAATGAATTAATGAATTAAAGAATGAAATAATAAAGAAAAAAGAATAAAGAATAAAAGAATAAAAGAATAAAAGAATAAAAGAATAAAAGAATAAAGAATTAAGAATTAAATGGGGGGTTTGAAAGGATTGTAATCATAAAATAAAGAAAACAAGTAAAAACAATTAAGAACTTAATTCTACTCCTACTTTAAATTTTGTACAAATGAACTTTCTTCAAACACATATTTTTACCAACACTTTAACATTTTGCTCATATTGAACCAATCCCGAAATTTTACCTTCATATTCTCAATTACATGCATACATTTTTCAATACTATAAATGTACCGAACAACGGTCATAAACACTTATAATACGATTCACCTTACGTTATTGATTTCAATTTGCGTCAAACATTTAAATCTCTTCAACCCTATTCTAAGTGCACCAAACAGCGATCATAAACACTTAGCGTTAAATTGAAGGTTAAACGCTAAAATATATGAAGTAAATGAAATTCAAAAAGTTAAACACATGGATATTGTATTCACATTTACAAATGTTAGAAAGAAAATACCAACACATATATTGAAATATAAATAAAACCGAAAAAATAACTAGAGTTTAAGTAAAGAGAGAAAGGTTACACTTTCGGAACCCAAGAACAGTTTGTGATTCGGAAAGTGGATGGAAACAATGAAATGTTATCCATAAAATTCACTGAACAACAGAAGGAATCTTATGAAGATGGAGGAATAAACATAAGAATGCGGACTTAAACTATAGAATTATTTCGGAAATATTCGGCCTAAATATTTCTTAAAGAAAGAATAAAAATGTGTTTAAGAGCTCTCAAAGAAAAGTCACAAGAACAAAGTTAAGAAGATATGAAATTAAGAAACAAAATGTAAAGACATAAATTAAAAACAAGAATTAAAAAAAATCTAATTAATAAGAAAATCTACAAGAAGTTACAAATGGTCCTAAAAATAAAGAATAAAATAGAAAGAAGATGAACTAAAAGAAGAAAGAAAAAAAAAGAGAAAAATTACACAAAAGGGGGACCCTAAACAAATGAAATGATCTCTCTATTTATAGAGGGAGTGCCAAAAATTCAAATAATAAATATAAAAATAAATACAATTGCAATGATGAAAAATGATGATTAATGATGATTTTGGGCTGATTTTAGGGGAAAAGATGGTGAAAAATTGCACAAAATGGAGCAGTTGGAATAGGTGGAGCAGCTGCATTATTTTCGATGGAAGACTGCTGAATGGAGAAGTTGGAATTAGCGTGACAGGTGCTGGAGCAGCAGGGCAAGTTTTCTGATTTTCGGTTAGGAGCAGCTGGGCTGGAAAAAGGGGAAGTCGGTGTGGCTCAGCTGACAGAAGTTGGTGGATTTCGGCAGAAGTTGACTAAACTGGAGTGATGGGACACGGCATGAGCAGGTAGGGCAGGTGATGACAGCCTCAGCAGGCGCGCACTGACAGTAGAAGCGAGAGTTGGTAGGCATGCGCTGACATGAAGGGTATGGATTCGCGTGTTAGGCGCTGACAAGGGATAGGCCCATTCGGCGCACGTGCACCGAAAAGAAGATTGTTCTTTCGGTAGGCACGCTCCGAAGGTAGGCGTGGGCTGACAAAGGTATTTGGGCCGCGTGACTTGGGCTTCTGGGCTGAGTCTTGGGCCGCGCCTTGGGCTGTGGGTTCTGTGGCTATAATGGATTTTGGATTGGGCTTGATTAATGGATTTGGGCTTCTGCAAATGAATTTCAATTTTAAAATGGACTTATATAAATCCACCATATTTCGTCCATATTTTCTTCATTGGAACTCCGATTGGGACGATTCTTTCGCCAAAACGCTCCAAAGTCCAATATTTATTTATTTCTACAAAAATCCACAAAATATATTATTTCCTCTAATTATTTGTTATTTTAATATTAACAGTCAAGTATAAAGGGTATAAAATAATATAAAATAATGCTTAATTAACGACCTATCAAATACCCCAACACTTAAACTTTGCTAGTCCCTAGCAAATACTAAAATTAAATTACGAAGTAAAAAAAAATAAACCCTTACCATTTGTCTCAAAATTTCGTGATTAACATGGCATAAAAGATTTTCACTTAAAATATTTAAACATATGGAATTCAAGAGTTAATACATGATAACAAAATATCTCAACAAGTAACATAATGAGTAAATATGGTGAAATGGATCTCAACATGAATTAGACAAGTATGAATCAACTCACAAGGATATGCACTCATAAATTCACTCAATTTGTAAGGGTTTATGTTTGCACTCAAAGTATGTGAGAAAAAAATGCTCACATAATAGAATTGAAGTATTTTTACAAAATCTCGAACAAACACCTCAAGATAAAAATTAAACATACTTACTGATAGATCATTAATTAAGCATTATTTTATATTATTTTATACCCTTTATGCTTGACTTTTAATATTAAAATAATAAATAATTAGATAAAATAAATTATTTTGTGATATTTTTGTTTGAATAAATAAAGTTTGTAATTTGGAGCATTTTTGCCAAAGAATCGTCTCGATCGGAATTATAACGAACAAATTATGGACAAAATTCGACGGAAATATTAATTAAGTTATAAATTAATTAATTTTCATTTTGTCTGCAGCCCAAATCCATTTTAAAACAAACCCAGCAGGCCCAAATCAAGCCCAGTCGCCCCAGCCCACACGCGCGACCCAAGCCCACGTCACAGCTCCCCAGCCCAGAATTCCCATCGGCGCGCGCTTTCCGAAGCAAGCTTCTCACGATCGGCACGCGCATACCAAAATTGGGCGCCTTCTTCAGCGCGCGCCTGCCGACCTGTGTCCCTCCTTTCCAGCCTGGGCCAGCCGAATATTCTTCCCTTTTCTAGCTGGTTTCTGACAAATCCCAACCAGCAGCACTATTGAACATTTCTTTTGTTTTTTTTAAACATCTTTTCCCCAAAAAACCACCCAATCTCATCATTTCACTTTTGAATATTTTTATTGTAATTTTTATTTGTTTTTATTTATTTTTTAGAGTGTAATTTGATTTTTCTCCTTATAAATAGGGGTTCATTTCACTTGTTATGGACACTTCTTAGAGGCACACATTTGAGCCTTCCTTAAGAGAGACTTTGGAAAAATATTTCCAATACAAAGTTTAGAGTTTGAGTCCATATTTCCCGCGTTTATTTCGTCCATCTTCACAAGGTTCCGTCCGTTGTCGGAGAACCGTGTGAATAACAATCTATTGTTTTCATCCACCTTGAAAGTATAATAATTGCTCTCCATTTACTTAAACTCTTATTTTTGTTATTGGTTTTGATTATAGTTCAATATATGTGTGGTATTTTCTTGCTAATACTTGTAAGTGTTAAATGCAATCTTCATGTATCTTACTTTATGAATCTTAGTTATTTTATACATTTTAGTACTTCATACTTCAATTTGATGTTAAGTGTTTTATCCGCTGTCGGTGCATTTAGAGTGAAAATGAAGAGACTTAATGTTGATCGTTGTTGGCGCATTCAGTAAAAAATAAAAGGTAAATCATATTGTAAGTGTTGGCCGCTGTCGGTGCATTTATAATATTGAAAAATGTATGAAGATAATTGAGACGATTAAGGTAAAATTTCGTGATTGTTTTAATATTTACAATTATTAGAGTGTTGGTAAGATATGTGTTTTAAGAAGGTCACTTGTACATAAGTTAGAGTAGAAATAGAATTAGTTCATATATGTTTTTACTTTTATTTTATATTTACAACCCTTCCAAACCCCCCATATAATTCTTTATTCTTTTATTATTTTATTTTATTGTTTTATTCTTTATTCTTTAATGCTTTATTCTTTATTCTTTTTTTTCCTTTATTCTTTAATTAATTAATTCTTTGATTATTTAATTCTTTGATTATTTTATTCTTTAATTCTTTAATTTATTCATTATTATTCTCACTAACATATTATCAATGTTCTCTAATTTCCCCGGTTAAGAACGATCTCTATTTACCAATACTACATGTACACAAAAAGGGTTTAAATTGCATAATACTCGAATTACGTGTTTAATTTGATGCGTAGTTTGGGCGTTGTCAATTTTTGGCGCTGTTGCTGGGGAAATTGAAATCATTTTTAATTTGTTAGTGTATGTATATAAATTGTGCATATTATACTTGTTTATAACCTTTACTTGTTTATATTTTATTTATCCATCTTATTTTTGTTCTTATTATTATTGTTTATAATGTTCATACTTTACTTATTCATAATTTCTAATATATACTTGTTCATAAATGTTCATAATTTTTTTTTATCATACTTGTTCATAATTTAATTTCATTTGTATTTTCATAAATGCATATTATACATGTTCACTTTTCCTTACTTTTATTTATTTATTCCATTATACCTTATTCCATTACACTTTATTTCATTACTCTTTATTGCATTAACTTTATGTTCACACTTTTTATTTATTCCATTAAATTTAAGTTTATTCCATTAACTTTCTTTTCCATTAATTTTATTCCATTAACTTTATGTTCAACTAACTTTAAGTTTACACTTGTTTTATTCTTATGTAATTATTTGTTTTTTTATGTCTTGTTAAAATTCAATTTTTAAATGAAAAAAAAATATATATTTAGGAATAAAAGAAAAAAAAATTAAAAAAAAAAGAGAGTAAGAAACTTTATTTATCTTTGACTTTCTTAAAGTGTAAATATTGTTTCCTATTAAATGTTTTAGAGTTGCATGAATCTCATAGCCCTTTTTCTTCAAAATCTTACTTTCGGGAACAGGTAGTGCCCCTCTTATTTACTTTCTCCTTAACCCTTCATGATGTGTAGATTTCATCACCACACACCATAGACTCGAATCTATGGACATGAGGTTGGGGCGGAGTTCGTAAATACTTGGGTTTGGTAATTCACTAAATCGTCATTCGGATTGATCATGGTGTCTAGGAGAGTTATGATTGGTGACAAGTTTTGGATTAAGAAAGAGAACACCAATAGAGTATATGCCAAGCTAGCCTGAGGGTGCTCTCAAAATTATTCTTACTTCTCGCGTTACATCTATCTCAACTGGCCATGATTAATGTTGAATGGTGGAATGATGGTTATCAGTACGCACAGGCCGTACGCCCGGGGAAGTACCATGAGAAACGGAAGGGGAAAGTTATTCATGACACTCTAAAATTCTACTTATTGCATTATTAGTTTGCATTTGGAACTTGTACACTTTCTTTCCATTAACGTGACTTTTTGTTAATTCTGGTTTCCATTTATGTGATACTTTATGCAAATCTCTACTCTCATACTCTTATTATCTCTTCTTGTGCATATGTAATTCTGGTTTAAATTTTTGCAGTCATACCTATTACACCTCACATTTTCTTGCTAATTGTGATTTCCTTAACTTATATTTCTAATACTAAACTTTTGTAACAATTATCTTGTTTTAATTAACTTTCGCTAGCTACTTACTTGTATATACTCGTCTTCTAACTTAGTGTTCTGTTTTAAATATAGGTACAAACTTATGAATGCGCGCTCATCAATCTAAGCTTGATCGGCTGAGAAGACAACTTGACATCTCACCAAGCAACGCAACATTCAGAGACACACTTAAGCAAACCGGCTCATCCGGACCTCCATCCCAAATAATCGGTGAGTCCATAAGTGAGAAGAGTAGTTCAGAAGAAGAACAGACTTTCGGAACACCAATAGCCATGGCACGAAACCTGAGTATCCGGGAGCAGACATGTGCAAACTCAAATGGCACTACAAACTTCTGCATCCAGTATCCCGAGCCTAGAACTAACAAGAAAGATATTGAGCTTAAGAGTAGAGTCCTTCATCAGCTACCCAAGTTCCGTGGAATCAGAAATGAAGATCCACATAAACACTTAACGGAGTTCCAATTCATCATTGGTAATATGTGTCCGGATGATGCGGACTTGGAAATCATGAAGCTGAAAGCTTTCCCTTTGTCCTTGGAAGATAGAGCACGGGTATGGCTTTTGGGTCTCCCACCCAATCATATTGGCTCTTGGGAGAAGTTGGTTCAGGAGTTTCTTACCAAGTACTTCCCTGCCTCAAAGATTACGGTCTTAAGAAAAGAGATCACTGGAATCAAGCAGAAAGAGGATAATGAGAATTTTAGCCAGTACTACGAGAGGTTTAAGGAATTTTTTGCTTCATGCCTTACTCACGGGATCACAGAAGGCTATATTTTAACCTACTTTTACGAAGAACTCAAGGGTTGGGATAGAGGACTACTCGATGATGCAGCTAATGGAAGTTTCTTAGCTCGGAGCCTAGTAGATGGCCGTGCACTACTTGAAAGCCGCGCACTCAATGATGCACAATACGAAGGTGCCGATCCTATTTCTAGAAAGGTACATGAGGTGAGTTCCCATGTTATAAATGATTCTAAGTTAGATAAGATCACTTCTATGCTTTCGAATATGTTAGAACTAAAGAAACAGGTAGGCCCAGTTTGTTCCATATGCTCTCAAGGCCATCTTGAGGAGCAATGTCCCTACACTGCGAGGGAAGAAGACCCCGGAATTGAAATGGCACACGCCATTGGAGGCTTTCAAGGAGGGCCAAGGACCCAAGGTTACAGTTGGAGAGATCCGAACAATGTCCTAAACCCTCAGCACATGTCGACCAGCCCAAACCGTGTCCCAAACCATTTCCCAAGGCCCACATGGCAACCAAGGCCCCCGGTCCCATTTTCTAACTTTTCTCATAATCATGCAAATAATCATATTTCTTCATCTTCTAATCCTGATTATGATAAAATGTTGGCTGCTCTTTCCCAAGGGCCGCAAACACTAATGGCGTCAACTCAGGCTCTTGTCACAGGTCAGCAAAATCAACAAAAAGACATCGCTGATCTCAAGGACCAAATGGGCAAGGTCGTGGACTTCATGGGTAAGATCCAAGCTAGCGGCGTGTTTCCACCTCAACCTACACCCAACCCGAATGCAATACCTGAAGCCAATGTGATTATCCCTCGAAGTGGTAAAGTGCATGGGGAAATAGAGTCAGATCCAGCCGTTTCTGAGGCTGAAAAGCACAAGGTGGCAACTAAGACCACCACGACACAACCGCCAGCTTAACCTACCCACACACAAGGTAACAACCCAATCCTGACAGGACCCACCCGATTATCACCCCGATAACCGAGGTGAACCCTGCTCCCGTCTGACAAACACCAGTAAAAGACCAAAAGAACCTTACAAAAACCCACAATTTACATTGCCAGACCAGAGAGAAAAGTTATATCGTTTACAAAGAATAGTAACAGTACGAAAACAAAACAAGACCTACTGTAAGCTAAGCGCGCAACGGGTGACTTTATGCCTCGACTTCTGCCTTAACGGTAGCCCCAACGCTGGCACCACGACCTGGAGGGTGTTAAAACATTAAAAATGTGAGTTGACTAAAAATAAATAAGAGTTATAAAAGCGGTTCCATAAAGAAATCAGGGTTACACCCTCCGTTTTGAAAACAAGCATGCATAACTAAGTAACTTAAAACAACAGTAGTACGGAAGGAAACAACGTGCAGAAATCATCAGAAATCAAAACCAAAGTTCAGGCACTCGGCCATAAAGCCATAGAAATAAGTAATTCGCGTCACAACCCAAAACATTCGAAAACTAGTGAAAAACAACAATCATACAAGTCACTGGATCTCAAGTGCGCCCGAGTCTTTAAACTCAAAACACAATGCGCAATAACTAGGCCTTCCCGGGATATCAACGAGTCTTTAAACTCAAAACACAATCACAGGCCTCGGGTGGTATCATTATCATCGAGTCCTTAAACTCAAAACCATACCGAGTCTTTAAACTCAAACACATCAATCCAGGGCCCTCCCCCCGTAAATCATAAGCATAAATCCATATATCAAAAGTATAAAAGTCTAATCGAAACATAAACAATATAAGTATAAACAGTTATGCATGCTCAGTTAGAAAACAAACAGCCCACTCACAACTTTCGCGCGCATCAATCGCGTCCCGTGCGATCCTCGGTCGTCTCAGGAAATTCCTCACCTGTCCAGAGTCACCAAAACAGGTCACAAACTCTTCAACTTAGTTTACTCTAATTTTCGCCTTCCCTGTCACACGGTCTCTGTTTCTCCCAATAGCACGGCCAACCGACCCATTTAATTTATAATGAACGGTGAAAGTGGTTAGAAGCCACTGGAATGTGGCTAGGTGTCACACACCTGATGGATCAGCCCCCAAAATATCCAATTAACACTGTCCACTTGTCCTCATCTGATTGGCACGCTTCCCAAGGTACAAAAAGATCAAAATACCCATGTGCGTCCAAATTACAATTTTACCCTTAACTTCCTAGACCCGTATCTCACTCGTCCGATGAAGGCGTGCCGCCTGTCGTTGTACTCAGGACGTCGAGCTCTACCTAATGGTCCTCGGTTTGCGTGAAGAAACCCTGTTGTTCAAAAAGTCAACAAATGTCCCTATTTTAACCAAATTACGAAAGTGCCCTCAACCTTCTGAACATCATAACTTCCTCCTCGGATGTCGGAATCGGGCGTGCCACCTGTCTACGGACTCGTGACTTCTCGAAATACATCATGATCATCGGTCAATGCCCAATTGACCGTCCAAACTAAAAGTCAACATTTTGCCCGTTCTAGTGGCAAAATCGTCATTCTGCGCCAAACGTCCAAAAGTAACCAACTAATCACTGATTAACTTAGCTAATCCGTCACTAAACACTTCGCTAATCCCGACTCCCGGGACGGGTCGTTACAAATCCCTTCAAGTTCGGTTGTTACTAATTCCCCATTTGTGCATGCACCATTTCCAAGTAGGCTTTCCAAATCTAAGAAGGATGAATCCGATGAGGAAATCTTGGAAATCTTCCAAAGGGTGCAAATCAACATGCCCTTGATCGAGTGCATCAAACAAGTACCGAAATAAGCAAAATTTCTGAAAGAATTATGCACTCCAAGGCGCCAGATGAGGGATAAGGAGGTTGTGATGGTGGGTGAAATAGTTTCTGCTGTAATCCAACGTCGGCTACCCCCAAAGTTGAAGGACCCAAGGAGTTTTTCTGTTCCCTGCGTGATTGGTAACAAGTCTTTTGATAAAGTCATGCTAGACTTAGGTGCATCCATTAATGTTATGCCATATTCACTATATGTTGCCCTAGGTTTAGGTAAACTACAACATGACGATGTTATCATTTAATTAGCCGATTGTTCTAATGTGTATCCTAAGGGATACGCAGAAGATGTTCTTGTGCAGTTTAACCAGCTCATTTTCCCAGCGGATTTTTATGTCCTAGACATGGAGGATTCCCCTACGAATCAAGCTCCACTAATGTTGTTGGGAAGACCATTCATGAGAACTGCCAAAACGAAGATTGATGTATTCAATGGTACATTAACTATGGAAGTCGATGGAGAGGAAATTGGATTCAACATTTTCAACGCCATGAGGTACCCTAGTTCCACAACTCAAACTACTTTTTTTGTTGATGTGTGCACTTCTTTCACAGAGAAACATCTTGAGTTAATTCGAGAAGACACACTTAATATGATAATCCAGGAAGGAGTTGGCCTAACACAATCAGGGGACACCTTGGTTGAAGATACGGACTATGAACTAGAACCTCGAATTTGGGATAAAGTCATGACCCTAAATGAGGCCCCCAGAATGGTAAATCCTCAGGTGCCCTTTTCACTTAGTACTAATGCCACTCCCCCTTCAGTGGTTTAGGCCCCCGTTCTCGAGCTCAAGATTTTGCCTAACCACCTGAAGTATGCCTATCTTGGCCCGGACAACACTCTGCTCGTCATAGTGTCTTCTGCACTAACCGAATCACAAGAAGACAAATTGGTATGGGTCTTGACGAAGTACAAGACAGCCATTGGATGGACTCTGTCAGACATCAAGGGAATCAACCCTACAACATGTGTGCATCGAATCTTGCTAGAAGATGATGCAAAACACTCTTGTGAATCCCAACATCGCCTCCATCCTCCGATGATGGAAGTCTTGAAACAAGAGGTCATCAAACTCTTGGACTGTGGTGTCATCTACCCAATTTCAGACAGCAAATGGGTCTCACCAGTCTAAGTAGTCCCTAAGAAAAGTGGAGTCACAGTTGTTGAGAACAACGAAGGTGAGCTTGTGCCCCAGCGAACAGTGACCGGATACAGAGTCTACATAGATTATCGAAGCCTAAACAAAGCAACTAGGAAGGATCACTTCCCTTTGCCCTTCATTGATCAAATGCTTGAAAGGTTAGCATGTCACTCCTATTACTGTTTTCTTGATGGTTATTTCGGGTACAATCAAATCTGTATCGCTCAAAATGACCAAGACAAAACGACTTTCACTTGTCCTTTTGGCACTTTTGCCTACCGAAGAATGCCCTTCGGTTTATGTAACACCCCAGGTACATTCCAAAGATGTATGCTTTCTATTTTCTCTGAATATGTCGAAAAAATAATTGAAATATTTATGGACGATTTCAGTGTCTTTGGGGATAGTTTTGATGCATGCTTAGAACACTTAGAACTTATCTTACAAAGGTGTGTCGAAACTAATCTAGTACTTAACTGGGAAAAATGTCATTTCATGGTTAGACAAGGGGTAGTCTTAGGCCATATTTTCTCTGAAAGAGGAATTGAAGTTGATAAATCTAAAGTTGATATTGTGCGCCACTTACCCTCTCCCACTTTGGTGAGAGAGATCCGTTCACTTCTTGGTCACAGAGGTTTCTATAGAAGATTTATCAAAGAATTCTCCCACATTGCAAGGCCCTTATGCCGACTGCTTCAGAAGGAGACACCCTTCTTCTTTGATGCAGACTGTCAGGAAGCTTTTTAGAAGCTTAAACATCTTTTAACCACTGCACCCATTCTTTGTGCCCCGGATTGGTCCTTACCCTTTGAACTAATGTTTAATGCCTCTGATTATGCCGTTGGTGCTGTACTCGGACAAAGGTGGGACAAGAATCCCTACGCCTTCTACTATGCATCCAGAACTTTTAATGATGCCCAAATGAATTACACGACTACTGAGAAGGAGTTTCTTATTGTTGTGTTTGCTTTAGACAAATTTCTCTCGTATTTACTTCGAACTAAAGCCGTTATTTACACTGATCATGCAGTATTGAAATATCTCCTAGCCAAGAAGGAAGTGAAACCAAGGCTAATCCGATGGATTCTTCTTCTTCTTCAAGAGTTTGACATCGTTGACAGGACCCATCCCAATCCCCCCGGGATTAGTGCGGGATGACCCTGCTCCCGTCTGACACGAAGTGTCAGATAAGGGATATTTCTGACCTTTGCCCTCCCGGGCTATCAGAGTACGCCAGGATCCGGAGGAGGCATGTGATATCTCGGTCTCTGCTACAGTCCACATCCGATGTCAGCCTGAAGGGCAGTCAAAACATTAAAAACTGTGAGTGGACAAAACAAGAGTTTATAAAAACATTTTAACGAGAAGAAATTTGTACCCTCCACTAAAAAGCATGCATGCATTCGAAAACCATTTATCCAAAACAACCATATGTGGGACTAAGCCCAAAGCAGATATAAACCAAGGTCGAAAAGACCACAATGAAAACGACCATACGGGCCACTGCCCAAATCCATAAGGGACTCGGCCCCAAACCATAAAGAAACCAAGTACACGAGCTACTGCTCAAATCCTGTGCACACCTGTACACACCACATATCATATAACATATATCCATCACATACATATATATAAGTCACACAACCAATCCTGTCACGGTATCAAAAGCTACGCGCGCGCTACCCGGGTCTCAATCCGAGTCATCTCAAAGTCAAGATCAATGTCCGTAGACCACTGACCCTACCCGAGGTAATAGTAATCATAGCATTCCTGAGAGTAAGGAACCCAACTGGGGGGTGACTCCACTCAGTCGGTGCTCCGTGACTACTCTGGGGTCCACCCAGGCCAACGACCCTCCCCGGAGGAGATAGTAGAACATTTAAAGGAAGGTAGACGAACATATATATACATAACATAAACATTCATGACCGGTTCCCCTGAACCGTCATGATCCATAATATCCATAATCAGGTAACATGCCGGTTCCCATAAACCGTCATGTACCGTAATAACCAACAAGGGTTCATGCCGGTTCCCATAAACCGTCATGAACCATAATACCATAACAAGGGTTCATGCCGGTTCCCATAAACCGTCATGAACCTGGGACTCCATTTAAGGTTCCCTGACCTGAAATCATAAACCGTAAAGTGACTGGGTCTCGTACCCGAACATAGGACACCAACTGGGCACCGTGCCCGGAATCTGAGGTCATATGCCCGAGACAAAACCAAATGGGTCTCATACCCGAGTTTATCATTTTGAAATCCAAATTCAGTTCATTTAAATCAATAAAGAAATACAGACCCGTATAAGCACCGTATAAGGCCGAAACCTCGAAATACGTGCTTATACGTAACCACATACAAATGCACCCATGGCATCATCAAACAAGTAAATAAACATATAATAAACATTTTTGCATGCACCAATTTAGAAAACAAGGTCCACTCACAGACCGTCCGAGCTGCCGCCTCGATTTGCGTGCCATACGGCTCCCCGAGCCGATCACCGTCACCGGGACTCCCAAACCTGTCCAAATCGTAATAGAAGGTTACTAACTACTTAATTAACCTCCTACCAAAGCCCCGTAATTTTCCCATATTTTTAACTATTTTTAATCCCGAACCTAAACCTTCCGATGCCCCGAAACATCTCGAGACGGTGTCCGATCGACACGAAACCAGTCTCAAAATGTTCGTTACATCGAATAGATGATTTCGTATGTTGGAACCTTCCCCAGATTCCCTGCCACGCGCCCTCACGCGCCGCCTGACGTGGCTGCGCGTGGGCTTCACGCGCCTGCTACAGTACCTGCTGACGTCATCGCTGACGTCAGCATGACGTCATCACTGACAGCCCTTGACAGTGACACGTGTCACGCTCCCATTGGCCCACTGTCTGACATGTCAGCTGACATTGTCAGATCTGACAATGCTGACGTCATCGCTGACATGATGACGTCAGCATGATGACGTCACCTGTCATCTCTGTCCTCCCGCGGGTCGACCCAAATACCAGTAACCGGGTCGCCGTGACCCGCGGCATGACCCGGCCGGTTCTCCGCCGTCCGGCCACCAAAACCGTTCCCGTTTGTCCCATTTTCATCCCCTAACCCTAACCTACAGTCCTATGACATTAAAATGGAAGGGAAACGTCAAAAACACGTACCTTCAATCTAGCCATGGCGGCCGTGACCTCCTCCGCCGTTCACGGCTGTTCCAGGCCGTCTAACGCCTCGAAACCAATCCCATTCATCTCCTGGGTGTCCTAGGAACCTCACCCAATTAATGGAATCGAGAAAAACCCATTAAAACCCAATTTCGAATTTTTGAAATTTCCTTACCTCACGAGTTCGACTCCCCGCCGTGGCCACCGCCGTCCCCGGCCGTGGCTTGCCATCCTCAGCCTCTCACCACTTCCTCACGGTCATATTCATTGTAGCACACTCACAAGATGAGTGATGGAGGTGGGAAATATGTGTGTTTGTGTTTTGAAGAAAATGGAGAAAATGGTGAAGGGGGGGTTTCGGGTGTGAGGAAACAAAGAAGAAGGAGGTGGTAGCTGATGAGAGAAGAGAAATGGAGGGTGAGGATTGAATGATTAAAATAGAATGGATGGTTAAGATTTAAGGTTGTTAGGATTTATTATAAAATAATTAAAATATTATTATTTAATTACTTAGATCCACATTTTGGGGGATTTAGCCAATAGGATGAGTGACACTTGTCACTCATCCATGGGACCCACCAAAATATCTGCCCAAATCAGATTTCGCCGAATCGTCCCCGTCTCGAAGTTCGTGCATAGTGAAATCGAACTTCCGTGACCTATAACTCTCCCGTTCGAAGTCCGATTTCAGTGTGCCGCCTGTCTATGGATTCGTATCGTCCTTATCTACGTAACGGTCTTCGGCCCTCGGCCATCGGACCTCCCGGTCAAAAAGTCAACATTTGACCCCATTTAACCAAAATTACCAAAATGCCCCTAAACTTTCGAACGTCATAACTTCCTCCTCGAACGTCGGAATTGAACGTGCCACCTGTCTATGAACTCGTGACGTCACGAACTACGTCACGGTCATCGGTCAAAGTCCATTTGACCGCCCGATTAAAAAGTCAACGTTTTGCCACTATCAGGGGCAAAACGGTCATTTCGCATCGCTCGTCCGATTTCGCTCTACTAATCACGAATTAGCCTCACTAATAGTGATTAGTCACTAATCTAATCATGGAATTTGGGACGGGTCGTTACATCGAGATTAAAGACAAGAAAGGTGTAGAAAACGTGGTGGCAGACCATTTGAGTCGCATAGCACATGAACGAGATCCTGTGGCGATTCAAGAGATGTTTCCGGACGAACAACTCTTTAGAATCGAGGGAAGTACTCCTTGGTATGCTGATATTGTCAATTACTTAGTCACCAAACATGTAACGACCCGTCCCGAATTCCAGGAATAGATTAGTGACTAATCACGATTAGTGAGATTAATCGGTGATTAGTTGAGCGAAATCGGACGAACGATGCAAAATGACCGTTTTGCCCCTAGGCGTGGGCAAAAAATGACTTTTCATTTGGGCGGTCAAATGGACTTTGTCCAATGACCGTGACGTAGTTCAGGATGTCACGAGTTCATAGACAGGTGGCACGTTCAATTCCGACATTCGAGGAAGAAGTTATGACGTTTAGAAGTTTAAGGGCATTTTGGTAATTTTGGTTAAAAGGGGTAAAATGTTGACTTTTGGACTAGGAGGTCCGATGGCCGAGGGTCAAAGACCGTTACATAGATCGGGACGATACAAATCCGTAGACAGGCGGCACGTCGAATTCGGACGTTCGACGGTGAAGTTACGGTTCAAGGAAGTTTCGGGTCACTATTGTACGTTTTACGAAACGACTTAGCTTTGTCCTTAAATGGGCCAGATATTTTAGAAGGGCCCAATGGATGAGTGACAAGTGTCACTCATCCATTGCTCATTATGATTCCATACATGCATACCATCCCTTAATCGTGCAAACCATCCCACACAAAACTCAAACCTGATCTCACACCATTCTTCATCTCTGTGCAACCCAAACCATTTTCCCTTCACTTAGCCAACTTGAGGATGAGACAGTGAGAGACTAAGGACTGGGAGGAGGTTGCTGGACGGCTAGAACAGCCGCGGACGTCGGCGGGGAGGAGGCAAACCGTGCAGGTGAGTTTTCAATTCAAATTTCCATTTTATTGTTTTGGACGCTAGAGGCTGTATCTGTTGCTTGAGGAATGTTTATTGGGCTAATAGATACGTCTAGGTCATGGTTTGGATGGTGGATAACGGCTGAGAAGCCATGGGAGGAAAGTGAAAATTTAAACCGTGAGGATGATTTAGAACCGATAAGGTTTAGAGGGTTTTTCTTAGTTTTCTTCATAGGAATAGATAGAAATTGAAAAACTAGGAATAATGGAATTAAAATGGAGGCAAACAGACCGAAAATGAAGGAGGAACTAGGCTGGACTGGTCACGCCGGTCCAGGCGAACCGGTCACGCCGGTCCAGGCGAACCAGCGAACCGGCCAACCCAGTTCAGTCGAAGGTTAGGGGCGGTGCTACAGTAGGCGCGTGGGCTCACGCTCAGGAACCTTCCCTGGGAGTGTGGGGGCGCGTGTACAACCTTTTGGGAATTTTTTCAACACGTGAAATCTTCTATTCGATGTAACGAACATTTTGGGACTA
Source organism: Prinsepia uniflora (assembly GCA_032719365.1). Taxonomy (NCBI): domain Eukaryota; kingdom Viridiplantae; phylum Streptophyta; class Magnoliopsida; order Rosales; family Rosaceae; genus Prinsepia; species Prinsepia uniflora. The sequence continues at coordinate 61,499,963 of CM064875.1, forward strand.
GTTTCGGGTCGATCAGACACCGTCTCGATAATATTCGGGGCATCAGAAGGTTTAGGATCGACTTTAAAAATAGTTAAAAATTCCAAAAAATTAGGGGGCTTTAGTGGGAGGTTATTTAAGTAGTTAGTAACCTTCTATTACGATTTGGACAGGTTTGGGAGTCCCGGTGATGGTGATTGGATCGGGAGAGCCGTAGGTCACGCATATCGAGGCGACAGCTCGGACGGTCTGTGAGTGGACCTTGTTTTCTAAATTGGTGCATGCATAAATGTTTATTATATGTTTTAATACATGTTTGGTGTTGCCATGAGTGCATTTGGTTGTGGTTACGTATAGGCACATATTTTGAGGTTTTAGCCTTATACGGTGCCTATACGGGTCTGTATTTCTTTGATGGTCTAAATGAAATGGATTTGGATTTCCAAAAGGATAAACTCGGGTATGAAACCCATTTGGTTTTGTCTTGGGCATATGACCCTATTGATGGCCTACAGGTCTGATTCGTAGTGGCGGCAGGTGCTATGTGCACGACGACGGACGATATGGCGCTCGCCTCCGGAATGGGATGTGTTCCTTTCGGAGAGGTCACGATGCATGATTTGTTGTCGGGTAGCCGATGGAGGCTCGACTTCGGAGTGCTGACGGTTCAGGATATCGATCGGTGATGGGTGCACCATGATCTTGTGATGGTCGCGTCGATTGATATGTTCACGGTGACATACTAGGATTAAGGGCGGTCCTGGATGGATGGTTGCACGCATCACTACGATCAGAGTCGTGACTGACCCTTAGATATCGGGTACGAGGCCCAGCTGATGTCATATGTTCGGACACGAGACCCAGTTGTTTTACATTGATGATTTCGGGTCAGGGACCCTAGATGGATTTCCAAGTTCATGGCGGTTCATGGGAACCGGCATGAACCCTGGAAAGGTTATTGTGGTACATGACGGTTTATGGGAATCAGGCATGAACCCTTAAATGGATGTTATAGATCATAACGGTTCAGGGGGACCGGGCATGAATGTTTATGTTATGTATATATATGTATGTATATTCATATACCTTCCTTTACTTGTACTATCTCCTCCGGGGAGGGTCATTGGCCTAGGTGGACCCCGGAGTAGTCACGGAGCACCGACTAAGTGGAGTCGCCCCCCCAGTTGGGTTCTTTACTCTCAGGAAGGCTTGGATCAGAACCTCAGGACGGGTCATTGGTCTACAAACATTGACCTTGGACTCTGAGAGACTTGAGTTTGAGACCCCGGGTAGCACGCACGTAGCTTTGGAAACCGTGACAGGATTGGTTGTGTGAATTATATGTATATATGATATATGATATGTGGTCTACGATATACGATATGTGATGTATACAGGTGTTGGGCTGAGTCCCGTATGGATTTGGGAAGTGGCCCGTATGGTTAGTATCTTCATGGATTTGGGCAGTGGCCCTTGCATTCGGTTTGATTTACGATTTTGGGCTAAGGCCCTAATGAATTGTTTGATAAATGGTTTTCGAATGCATGCATGCTTTTTAGTGACGGGTACAAATGTCTTCGATTAAATGTTTTTATAAACTCTTTTTTTGTCCACTCACAGCTTTTAATGTTTTGACTGCCCTTTAAGTTGACAGCGGATGTGGACGGCAGCAGAGACCGAGATATCACATACCTCCTCCGGATCCTGGCGTACTCTGATAGCTCGAGAGGGCAAAGGTTGGAAATATCCCTTGTATGACACTTCGTGTCAGACGGGAGCAGGGTCATCCCGCATTAATCCCAAGGGGATTGGGATGGGTCCTATCAAAACTGTTGCCCACCGCTCTTACCCGTGCACAAAAAGATAAACTCAAAAAGCATGCTAGGCACTATGTTCGGGATGAACCTTATTTATTGAAACACTGTGCAGATTTATTGATTAGGAGATGTGTCCCTGATATTGAACATAGGTTAGTCCTAGAGTTCTGCCATAACCATGCTTGTGGAGGCCACTTTGGATCTAAAAAAACTGCACTCAAAATTTTAGAATCTGGACTATATTGGCCCACACTTTTTAAAGATGCACATTCATTCTGCTTAGCCTGTGATAAATGTCAGAGATCAGGAAACTTAGGGCGAAGGGATGAAATGCCACAACATTATGTTCTAACTGTTAAAATATTTGATGTTTGGGGTATCGATTTTATGGGTCCATTTCCTCAATCTAATGGCTATCTCTATATCTTACTTGTTGTTGATTATGTATCAAAATGGGTGGAAGCTAAGGCCACCAGGACTAATGACTCTAAAACTGTTGCAGATTTCCTCAGAACTAACATTCTTTTCAGGTTTGGGATCCCGCGGGTCCTAATAAGTGATGGAGGAAGTCATTTATGCAATAAGACCATTGAAGCTTTAATGAAACGGTATGGCGTCACTCACAGAGTCTCTACACCTTACCATCCTCAAACGAGTGGAATGACTGAAGTCAGTAATAAGGAAATCAAGAAGATATTAGAGCGAACCGTGGGTCCTAATCGTAAGGATTGGAGCCAACGGTTGGATGATGCACTTTGGGCATACAGGACGGCATACAAAACACCTATAGGAATGTCACCCTATAGGTTGGTGTACGGTAAAGCTTATCACCTTCCGGTGGAACTAGAGCATAAAGCATGGTGGGCTATTAAGACTTTCAACATCAAGCTAGTTGACACCGGGTTGCATCGAAAGCTCCAGCTGAATGATCTTGAGGAGATCAGAAATGATATATTCGAAAAAGCTCTGATCTACTAGGAAAAGACTAAGGCATTTCATGACAAACAGATCAAGAGTAAAACGTTTGACATTGGTCAGAAAGTTTTGATGTTCAATTCTCGGCTTAGACTCTTTCTTGGTAAATTATTTTCCAGATGGGTAGTGTAACAACCCGTCTCAAATATCGAGATTAAATATTAATTAATTATGGTTTAGAATGACTAATCGGGGATTAGTTGAGGGAAATCGGACGAAATGTGCAAAATGACCATTTTACCCTTGGGCGTGGGCAAAATATTGACTTTTAGTTCGGGCAGTCAAATGGACTATGACCGATGATTGTGACATATTTCGGAAAGTCACGAATTCATAGACAGGTGGCACGTCTGATTCCGACATTCGTGGAAGAAGTTACAAAGTTCGAAAGTCGAGGGGTATTTTGGTAATTTGGTTGAAAAGGGGTCAAATATTGACTTTTGACCTGGGAGGTCCAATGACCGAGGGCTAAGTATCGTTACAAAAATCGAGTTGATACGAATTCATAGACAGGCGACACATCAAAATCGGACATCGAACGGGAAAGTTGTGGTCACGGAGCGAAATCGATTAACCGAACGAACCGAAGTTTTGATTTAAATAATATTAAAATATTGAACAGTGACCGATGATTGTGGACACTTGGATGAGTGACAAGTGTCACTCATCCCATGTTTTGAGGACCCTAAATCATGGATCATGTCTCCATTAATAAATTAAATATAATTTATATCCTTCTTTTAATCTCAGCTGTCCATTTGAGTTATATTATCGGGCTAGGGGCCCAGTTGATTTACGAAATTGGGCCAGGGGCCCAGTTGATTTACAAATTCGGGTCGTGGGCCCAATGGTTTGCAGAATCGGGCATGAGGTCCAGTTGGGTTATAAATGTGATTTCGGGTCTATGACCCTATGTTTTATAAATGTGATTTCGGGTCTGGGACCCTATGTTTCATAAATGTGATTTCGGGTCGGGGACCTTAAATGGAATTGTAATGTTTTATGGAGATTTCGGGTAGGGCCCATTGAGATATTTTGAAATGACCTTGTTAAACTGTTTTCCATATACCATCTTGATACGAGGATATGTGATGGTCTCCTCCAGGTGTCTGGGACACTAGGGAAATCACGGTGCATTGCTTGCGAGAGGTCATTGTACGGAGCTACCGGACCGTATAGTGACTCAGGAGTATGATTGCTATGATTAGACGTCTGGGACGTCAGACATCTGGGATGTCAGAGATATTGACCCGGAGAGACCCCGGGCAGCACGCGTTGCTTATTACCGTGAGATATGACGTATGAGACGTCAAGCTTCTGGGATGCCAGAGATGGTAATGTGGTAAATATGGACTATTAGATCTATGAAATGGTTTTTCGGTTGGATTTGTGTTTATGGATTTGGGCAGTGGCCCACTTGGTTTTGTATTTACAGATTTGGTATTCTACAGTTTTGGGCTGAGTTCTCACACTTGGTTTTGAATTATGGTTTTTGGGCTAAGACCCTAATGGCTTATTTGAGTAAATGTTTTGATTACTGGTTTTCGATGCATACATACGTTTTAGTGAAGGGCATAAATGTCTTTGTGAAATGTGTTTTATGAATTTAATGATTTTCGTCCACTCACAGCTTTTGGTTGTTTTTAATGCCCTTCAGGTTGATCACGCATGCGACTGCAGCAGAGACTGGGACATCGCATGCCTCCTCCATCGATCCTTGTGCACTCTGGACCCCAAATGGGCAGTGGCATCAGGTTAGCCCTTGTCTGACACTTCGTGTCAGACGGGAGCATGGCACATTCCACGGAAATCTCGGGGGGATTGGGATGGGTCGTGTCAGGTAGGTCCTTTTGTTGTTACTAATGTGTTTGCCCATGGAGCCATACAGATCAAAAGCATTCAAACAGGAAAAGAGTTCAAAGTCAATGGCCACCGATTGAAACCTTACATTGAGGCAATTGGAGAACACAATGTGGAGTCAGAAAGAGTGCTGCGACGTCCCATCGGATGAACAAAATAAAGAATTTGGTTTAGGCTGGATGGACGTTAAACTTCAAGCGCTTGTTGGGAGACAACCCAATGTGTTCTCGAGTTATGGATGAGTCATCAACACAGATTTGCTTTCTTTCAACACTTCACTCTCTTTTACTATGTTTATGTTTTTCTTACTTCATTTTCGTAAATCAACTTCCTTGTATTAAATCTATGTTCAATTACTTTCTAAATTTCTTACATTGAAGACAATGTAGAATTTAAGTGTGGGGGAATGGTTTACAATTTTTATTTGTGCAATTGAATTGTTTTATTAAGTTTTTCAATACTCCAAAAAAAAAGTTATGGATATAAAGATGATCACTACAATTTGAATTCGTTTGTTAAAACTTTGTGATTAAGTGTAATAACTTGTAGATAATGCATGTAAAATGGTACATAAACGAGCATGTTAAGATAAGTATGAATCACTTGAACCTTATATGAGCTTTAGAACCTTATATACATCTTTGATGAGTGATTCATAAGTTCTTTGTTTAAATTGATATTCATATGCTTCATAACTGCTTACCATAGCTTTCAATGAACTCTAGAGTACTAGAACTTATTCTATGTGATTTTCAAAGCTTTTAAGTTAATAAACTCTCTGATTTTGGAAATGATTAAGGCATTAGGGTTAACACCACAAATTCAAACATCCATGTTCCCTATTTTGTGCGCACGAGTTGCGACCTTCTTAGTTTTAACCCTTTTGAGCCCACATTAAGCCTTTCTTTCATTACCATGATTATCAAAACACTTGAGCTTAGTATAGACATCCTTTACCCTTATTCTAAGGACTCGGTTGAAGACATAAAGATTGTGTAAAGAGAAAATGATGATGTTGAAAAGACTTTTATGTGTATTATGTGGATTTACTTACTCAAATATTGTTGTATTATTGACACATGTTATTACCTTGATATATATATATATATATATATATATATATATTTAAAAAAAACCCAAGCTTGAGTCTCTATCAAGGTAATAAGGTTTGGTTATGTAATGTTTGAGTTAAGTCCCTTACATTTGTAAATCCGACATAAAGAATGAATGTGAGGCCCAACATGATGGAATTAGGCCTGTGTTCAAAGGGATGGATTACTGACATCATTGCACTAAGGTTGGGAAGTTATGATACGTTTAGGGAGTCTATGGAGTATTTGAACGAATTGAGCACCATTTGTCCTATATTATCCTTGCCTCTAAACTTAGCCCCATTACAACCTTCGTAAAGACCTTATGATTCTTACGATGGTAAATTTTGATTAGTGGAGTCAATCACTTGAGTAAGCTTAGGGTTTTGGTTCATTTGTGCAAGTATGTTTTGTTTTTATCTTGAGGTGTTTGTTTGAAATTTTGCAAAAGTACTTCATATCTATTATGTGAGCATTTCTCTCACATATTTTAAGTACAAACACAAACCCTTACAAAATTGAGTGAATTTATGAGTGTATATCCTTGTGAGTTGATTCATACTTGTTTTATACATGTTGAGATCCAATTCACCATATTTACTCATTATCTTACTTGTTGAAACATTTTGTTACCATGTATTAACTCTTGAATTCCATATGCTTAAATGTTTTAAGCGAAAATCTTTTATGCCATGATAATAATGAAATATTGAGACAAATGGTTAAGGGTTTACTTATTTTGAATTCGCAGTTTAGTTTTAGTATTTGCTAGGGACTAGAAAAGTTTAAGTGTGAGGGTATTTGATAGGTCATTTGTAACGACCCGTTCCGCAAATCGGGATTAAATTAGTGATAATGATGGATTAACGAAGATAATCGGTGATTAGTTGGATACTTTTGGACGAATGGCGCAGAATGACGATTTTGCCCCTAGAATGGGCAAAATGTTGACTTTTAGTTTAGGTGGTCAAATGGACTTTAAGCGATGACCGTGATGTAGTTCGACACGTCTTGAGTCCGTAGACAGGTGTCACGTCCGATTCCTACATCCGAGGAGGAAGTTATGATGTTCGGAAGATTGAGGGCATTTTCGTAATTTGGTTAAAAAGGAGGAATTTGTTGACTTTTGCACGACAAGTTTTCTTCATACAAACCGAGGACCGTTAGGAAGGTCTCGATGTCCTGAGTACAATGACAGGCGGCACGCCTTCATCCGACATCGGACGGATAAGTTGTGGGTCTAGGAAGTGAAGGATAAAATGGTAATTTTGACAATTAGGGGCATTTCAGTCTTTTTAGTACCTTGGGATTTATGCAATCAGATAAGGACACTTGGGTAGAGATTATTGGATATTTTGGAGAGTGGACCACAGGTTGAAGGACACCTGGCTTCAACCTAGAGGCTTCCAACCTTTTCTCACGGTTCAATTTAAATTGATTGTGTTGGTTTAATCGTGCAACTGGGAAAACAGAGAGACTGAGACAGGGAGAGTTGAGCCGTGAAACACAATTCAAAGGAACATGGTGATCCTCTTTTAGATGTGAGGGTTATATGAAGGACTGAGTGAGATTGATGCGGGGTCGTGGTGGCCGTGAGCGGTAGCCCCAGCCGTGAGAAACCGTAAGCCCTATCTTTGAACTCGTAATTTAATTTTTAGCCTAGGCTACTACTGACGATTCTACTCGATCAGAGAATGATAAGGAAGGTGAGACGATGCTGTAGGTATCCACGGAGGGGCTCGACGGCGGAGGTAAGGCGACAAACCCGTACTTGCCCTGTTTTGATCAAAATGGTAAGACGGATTTCGGGGGTTATTGTGAGGTCCTGATCAGCTTGTTCTATTTCTAGGAATGCCATAAGGCGTTTGGGATAAAAAAAATGAGGACGTAGGAGGCCGGAATCGTGATAACTCGAGGAAATAGGGACTGGTTCACTGCTCGAGTTGGGAAGTAAATATCCAACCCCAATTCTCACAATTTCTTTAGGAAGAATGGTTAGAATTGAAGGGACGAATCTAATAGTATGAATAGGATTGAAATTGGACTAAAAAGGATGAAAAACCGTGAACGCTGGCTTGGTCAAACTGGACCGGTTCGAACCGGGTCGACGAGAGGAAGAAGGTGACACTGTTCACGCGCGTGGGTTTCACGCGTAGAATATTCCAGACGCGCGTGGGGCCCTTGAAGGGTAGTTTGGGGAATCTTCCAACACGACTTTTAAAGTATTTGATGTAACGAACATTTTGGCACTGGTTTCGAGACGATCGGACATCGTTTTGATATGTTTTGGGAGGTCCAAATGTTTTTAGGCCTCAGTTAAAAATAGTTAAAAATTTGAGAAAATTACGGGGCTTAAGTATGACTATTTTGAAGTAGTTAGTGACCTCATACTGGGATTTAGACAGGTTCGGGAAAGCCGAAGATAGCGGAATGGGCGGGATCGGCATAAGTGCGTGCATATCGAGGCGACGATGCTATGATCTATGAGTGGACTTTGTTTTATAACTCTTGATGCATGCATATATGTTTTTATATGTTTTCTATACGTTATTCTATGATTTGATTCGTGATCTTGATGCTTTACGGTTTTGCAAGGTTTTCGAGGTATTTACGGAATTTCACGTTTTACGGGCTTTTGATCGAAGTTGTGATTTGACTATGGTTTTTATGATTTGATTTTGGGGTTTGAAATATGATTTGATTTCAAAGATTTGAAATGGATTTCCGGCTTGGAGCCTTGTTCATGAGATTTCAGTTTTGAAACTGGATTTTGGATTTGGTTTTTATTTTTGGAAAGGAAGTCTGGATTTGGGTTCAGGACGATGGTTCCGGATGCCAGCTTACGGAATCATCGTTGCGAATTCGACTGTGGATTTTCTGTGGTTTTCACTGATTGAATGAAAAATGGTTTTGGGTTTAAAGACCCGGAAAAAGAGAAAAACACACAGGATTTGGTTTTAAGTTTAAAGACTCTGATTGGTTGACGGAGGGGAGGGCCCTGGATTGAGATACTTTGAGTTTAAAGACTCGGTATATGTTTTGAGTTTAAAGACTAGGTGATTGTGATACCCCTCCCCCCCGGAGGCCTGTGATTGTGTTTTGAGTTTAAGGACTCGTTGATATCCCGGGAAGGCCTGGTTATTTGTGCATGGTTTTAAGTTTAAAGACTCGAGCGCACTTGAGATCCAGTAAACTTGTATGATTGATATTTTCACTGGTTTTTCACTGGTTTTCCGATGTTTTGGGCAGTGGCCCAGATGAATTGGATTTGACAAGTTTTGGGACTGAGTTCCTGGATTTGAGATTGATTTGTGACTTGAGGTTGAGGCCTGGATTTGAATAGCGGAATACATGTAATTGTTATGCATGCATTGGTTTTTGATCTGAATGGTTTTTTGATCTGAATGGTTTCTTGACTTGGATTTGATATGCATGCATTGGTTTTTACATGGAGGGTATACATGTAATTGTTCTATTAAACTGTTTTCGAACTTATACATTATTTTTGTCCACTCATAGTCTTTTTGTGTTTTCGATACCCTCCAGGTTGTTGCGGTACGGGTTGTTGGTCGAGAAAGATGGAGAAATCACACCCGCGATCCACAGTAGTTCGGTACACTCTGGGAAGTCCTGTTACTTTTGGGATGGTTAGATCGAGAATCCCTTATCCGACTTACGTGTCACATGAAGGTTGAACGTCAGTTTAGCCTTCGTGTCATGCGTAAGTTAGACGGGATCAGGATTTAGCCCTTAATCCCGGGGGATTAAGGGTGGGTCCTGACAATTGGTATCAGAGCGAGGTTTCGTGTGTTCTGCGCGAGGTGTAGTTCCTAGAGTCATTGGTTCGTCGACTTGGGTGTGGTGATACTACTGTGGATGTGATTTCTCGACGTGGAACGGCCCGTCAGCAACCTGGATGCGATAATGATAGTACGTTCATTGTGGCTAGTTAGCAGTGATTGTTAGTGCCGGGGTGATGGTCGCTCGATACGCGGTGCGAAATTTAACGTATGATGGCTTAGGTCCGGAGCTCTGGGAGTAGCCCGTTGAGCTAGTAAGATACGTTGGCTGAGGAGGGCGGTTGACGATGGCTTGTTGGGCCGGATGGTGTTTGGGTGATGACTGTATGGACTTGTGACCTTTTGGTTAGATTGTTCAAGCTTGGACATGTACAGCTATGACTAGCCGGATGCCTCGAGTGGCGGGGTACCGGAAACTACCTTGTAGATTTGAGGGAAATCCCCTAGTCTTGGATACTAGTAGATGTTGGTGTGGAGTTACGATAAGGAATGGTCTTAGTCGGGCGTGACGACCCGAGTGGTAAGGTTGTAGTGAACCAGTGGTCATTGCGGGTTTGGATAACCCAGGCGACGGGGACGATTTGAGGAACCCCGTGGGATTACTGGATTGTATTGAGAGTACTTGAGGGAAACCGTGAGTTGGGGTTTGTGGTATAGAAGTCCTTGTGTGTAACGACCCGTCCCGGAATTCGGGATTAGGTTAGTAACTAATCATGATTAATGAGGGTTAAGCGGTAATTAGTTGGGCGAACTCGGACGAACGGTGCAAAATGACCGTTTTGCCCCTGGTCGTGGGCAAAATGTTGACTTTTTGGTCGGACGGTCAAATGGACTTTGACCAATGACCGTGACGTAGTTTGGGACGTCACGAGTTCATAGACAGGCGGCACGTTCGATTCCGACGTTCGTGGCGAAAGTTATGACGTTTGGAAGTCCAGGGGCATTTCCGTAATTTTGACGAAATAAGGGAAAATGTTTACTTTTTGATCGGGAGGTCCGAGGGCCGAGGACCGAGGACCGTTAGGATGGTCTCGATGCCCCGAGTACAACGACAGGCGGCACGCGTGAAACGGACATCGGATGACCGAGTTACGGGTCACGGAAGGTGAGGGGCAATTTAGTAATTTGCCAACTGAGGGCATTTTGGTCATTTTACCAACTGGGTACTGTTCACCACCGTGGGAGACAACCTGCACGGCCGTTCCGTGGGGGTCTGAGCGTGCAAATTGTTTATGGAACCCAATAGCTCGTGATGGGTGCTAATGGACTGAAGAGGGAGTTGTTTAATACAGTGCTGGGACGTGGTTGTTTGCCGTGGGGTGTTCGGGCAGTGCACAGGTGCACGATGCCGCGAGGGTGTTCTGATTTTGGAGGACAGGGTACCTTGTGCGTCGAATTGATCTAACTGAGTGTGGGGACAGAGACTGAAGACAGTGCACGGGTGTGTTGGTAGAGGAGAGGTGCGGGGCACAACCGCACAGTGAACTGTGCTGAAACATTTGAAGTTGGGAAAACAGAGTCTGGGCAGCGATTGCCATTTCAACCTCCTCAATAATGGTTTGGAAGGAAATGAGCGCTGTGGAGGAATGAGAGAAACAGAGGCTTGAGTTGGTGAGGAAAACGGGGGGGATTGAGTGAAGGTTTTACAACTGGAACCCGAAACTCGTGTTTGGGCAAATTCGAATCCGAATTTGAATTGTAGGCTAGCCCAGGTCGAATTAAGGTTCGAATAAGCTTCCTGGGGTCTTAGTTAGTTGATCCAAATCACGTATGGCAAGCTTTGAAGCTCCTGGAGCCATGGACGGACGCCGTGGGTGGCCGGGAAATCGAGCTTTGCGTTCGTGCAATTGGAGGTAAGTGTTGTGAAATTGATTCCCAAATAATCCTTTCCTTGAGGTTACGATGCTATACTATCATTTAATTGAGAAATTACTTGGTTAAACGATGAGTTCAGATGAGGAACTCGTTTGAGGATATTAGGTTAAGTCGAGATGGTTAGAGGTAATGACGACTGCAATGGATGTTGCAGATCCCTAATTAAACTGGTTGCGAAGCTAATGGACTGCTGAATTGGTCAAAATGGTGTCGAATTGGGGGAATGATAGCCGGGTCAAGTCGCGGGTTAAACGACCCGTATATCAGGAAGCCGGGTGAGGACGATGACTGTGCCTATCACTGTAACAGGCGCGTGAGTGTCACGCGCAGCCGCTTGCGGCGGCGCGTGACGGCACGTGGACCCGAATTTCAAGGTGAGACCAACATGACTTTTGTCCTACACATTGTAACGAATATTTTAGCGTTGGTTTTGAAATTATCGGACACCGTTTCAATGTGGTTCCGAGGGTCCGAAGATTTCCGTTACGTTTGTAATTAACGATTAATTCCCGGAAAATTATGGGAAATTAGTATGTTTTTATGTAAGCCCTTAGTGACACTAAAGTATGTTTTCGGGCAGGATTTGAAATTTCCGGAAAATATCGGAAATTACGGAACGCGTACGGTGCGAGACCGAGCACTACAGACGGTGTGTGAGTGGACGTTGCTTTCTAAATTTAATGCATGCATAAATTATTTCTATGATTTATGATTATGATTATAAGTGGTGATTGATTTTGATTTCCGTATTTATACGTATTTTTACTATACATGTGAAATTACACGTATTTCGAGACTATGGTCACTCGTGTGCTTACTGATGGTTTAATGAAAGAAATTATAGGAAATGGGTGTAAAATGATTCAAGAAGGGTGTTTATGATTTGCGAGTGTGACTTACGGTTTTGACACGTTTTCGAGAACGTTCCGGATTTGCACGTTTTACGAGATTTCGAGTTATTGTGATTTGATCACTGTTGGTGTTTGAATCTGGGAATTGAAATGAGACTTGTAATTTTGAGGACTTAAAAATGGGTATTGAGTATGTTTGGATTGGACCGTGAATTTGGTGATTATGATTGTGGTTTTGGTGTGTTGAAAATAAGATTTGAGAAAGAGGTGATTTCTAAGAATTAAAATGGATTTGAAAATGGTGATTTCGGGCTTGATGCTCGGGGCATACAAGTAATTTTAACGAACGAGATTTCAGTTTTCGGAAATTCAAAGCGGATTCTTGGTTTGGGTTCGAGATGATGCTTCCGGATGCCGGCTTACGGAATCATGATTGCGAATTCGAATTCGGGAATGAAAAAGGATTTAATAAAGTGATTTGGTATGATTGTACATGCCCCGTGTGTGATGGTAATTTGATTATGTTTGTGAAGTGTGATTTGGGGAATTGAATGGGGAAATTCGGACCATGGGTCCTGTTGTGAAAAATGTGATTTTGGGATGGATCCCACGTTGTCGTGATTGATAAACTGTTTTGGGGTTTAAAGACCCGTTGAAAACTGCTTGGGGTTTAAAGACCCGTTGTTGTGTTTGAAAACTATTTTGAGTTTAAAAACCCGGTGCTATTGCTGGAGCACGTTTTGAGTTTAAAGACTCGGTTAATTGATGACGGGGGAGGGCCCTTAATGAGTTTAAAGACTCGTGAGTTTAAAGACTCGGTTACTGTGATACCCCCGAGGCCTATTGAGTATGTTCTGAGTTTAAAGACTCGTTGATATCCCGGGAAGGCCTGTTTATGCGCATGGTTTTGAGTTTAAAGACTCGGGCGCACTTGTTATCCAACAAAATGATTGACTTGTGATTTATTGATGATTTCAGATGTTTCGGTTGAGTTGGGCAGTGGCCCGGTATGTGGTTGATGGTTTTGGATCATGTTGTGCATTTGGTTGAGTTGTGGTTTTGGGCTGAGGCCCGGTGACAGGACCCGCCCCGATCCCACAGGGACCACAAGGGGACGTGCCCTGCTCCCGTCTGACAGCCAATAATTCATACAAATTTTAACCTCAAAACATCAAATGCATAAATATCCAAATTAAAGTTATACATCAAATCCGAATTAAACAGATGTCAGACAAGGGATGAAATCCAAAATTACAAGTTCCGAGCACGACTCTAAAATAAACCCTCGGGTAAACCACCCGACAGGGGTTCAGGTACGCAGAAGTAGATCTATGCCTCAGCCTCAGGTTCCTCCTCTACCTCAGTATCATGACCTGGAGGGGTTACCAAAACATTAAGGGTGAGTGGACCGAAACTCAAGTTTATAAAATCATTTGATAAGTAAAACATATAATTTACCCCTCCGTTTTCCAAACATGCATGCAACCGAATTTAAAACCATCAATCATATATTATAAACCATAAGGCATATAGTAAAACCGTAAACATGATTTTAGCCACTGCACTATACACTCCAATCCGACATCCCTGATGTCTGACGTCCCTGACGTCCAATAAGGTCACAATCACAAGGCTACGCGTGCCACTCGGGTCTCAATTCCGAGTTCAATCCTCGAACCCTGTTCGGTTACAGCATCCCCGATGCTTAGCGTTATAGACGCTGGACGTACTAGACGTCCGTGACCTCTCTGGGGTACCTCATCCGGAGGAGACAATATAACATGGAAGGATCTATACAGTGCAGTACCAAATACATTTTATTGATATCCACATGCAAACATATATGTATACATAGGTAAAATCTGAACCGATCGTTACGTTTCATCAAACGGGTCTCATGCCCAAATACCGTGAAACGTGCCATAACCGAAATTTCAATATCATCAAAACCATTTATTGATTCCAGCATGTGAACATATAAGTAAATCAGAAAACATTTAAGCATGCAAGGGTTTAATGAAATCGGGCCCACTCACAGTACAATCCTGCTAGGAACCGAACGTATACCCTCGTCCTGGTACAAATGTACAATCCCTGTCAAGTCCAAAGTATTCGTAAAGGTCAATTTAAACCCCTAACATTCAACCTTAAAACCCTAGACCGAAACTGGCTCGGAAAAGCCGCCCGAACGCGCTTCTCAAGGCAATAAACCTCATTTTGACCAACTTAATGATCTCCGATCGACCCGAAACCACCGCCATTGGATCCGGATCGTCGAAACCTAAAGAATGGTGGTGGTCCCACCAAAATTACCGTTCACACATGCCCCCACGCGCCTGGTCAACCCTCTGGTCAACTGTTCTACAGTACAGCTGACGTCAGCATGACGTTACTGCTGACGTCAGCATGACGTCATCACTGACAGTGTCAGAGGACACGTGTCAGCAGTCCATTGGTCCCTGGTCTGACAGCTTCCTGACATGACGACGTCATCATGACGTCACTGCTGACGTCAGCATGATGACGTCATCTGCTACAGCAACCGGGTCAGAGAACCGGGTCACCGCAGACCCACGACTCGACCCGATCACAGTTCGTGATTCCGACCACCATTTTAGGTGAGGTTTGTTCCTATGGACTCGTCTCTACCTCACCAGGTGTCCTCCAATCAAATTTCCAGAATAAAATATTTGACACGAAAACCGAGACACGAACCTCCCGATTTCACGTTTCTGACCATAACTTCCTCGTACGAAGTCCGATTTCGGCGTGCCGCCTGTCTACGGACTCAGGACGTCGAGACCTACCTAATGGTCCTTGAGTAGCGTGAAAACTAGTTGTCAAACAAAAAGTCAACATTTTCGCCCCTAACGCCCAAATTACGGTAATGCCCTTGAACTTCCGATAGTCGTAACTTTTTCCCTGATCGTCCTAAATGGACGTGCCACCTGTCTTTGAACTCGTGACATCCCGAACTACGTCACGGTCATAGGTCAAAGTCCATTTAACCCACCAATCAAAAAGTCAACAATTTGGCCACACCAATCACAAGGGTAAAAGCGTCAATTCACACATTAAATTATAATATTAAAATCCTCGAATTTCTGGGGTGTTACAACCTTCCCCCTTTAAGAAATTTCATCCCGAAATTTCAAAGAAACAAATGAGGAAATTGTTCTCGCATCTGAGCCTCAGGTTCCCATGTGGCTTCTTCCACATTCTGGTTTCTCTAGAGAATCTTCACGAGAGGGATCGTCTTCCGACGTAGTACCTTGTCCTTCCGATCCAAGATCTGTACTAGTTGTTCTTCGAAGCTCAAATCCTCCCGTAGTTCGATAGGTTGTTCCCCCAGTACATGTGAAGCATCATGTACGTACTTCCGTAGCATCGATATGTGGAAAACATCGTGAACTCTAGAAAGTTCTGGAGGTAGTGCCAATCTGTATGCAACTCTGCCAATTCTCTCCACGATCTCATATGGTCCGATAAAACGCGGACTCAGTTTCCCCCGTCGACCGAATCGGATAATCCCCTTCCACGGAGATAACTTCAGGAAGACAAAATCTCCCACTTCAAATTCCAAGTCTCTAATCCGTCGATCGGTATAACTCTTCTGGCGATCCTGTGCCGCCTTCAATCTCTCCTTGATAACTCAAACAGTTTCCATGGTTAAGTCCATCAATTCTGGCTCTACAGCCGCTCGCTCTCCTATCTCCGTCCAGCAGATAGGTGTCCTGCACTATCGACCATACAGTGCCTCGTAAGGTGCCATCCCGATGCTTGCCTGATAGCTGTTGTTGTAAGCGAATTCCATTAATGGCAAATGAGTATCCCAAGAGTCCTGAAACTATAGTACACATGACCTCATCATGTCCTCTAGGGTCTGAATGTTTCTTTCAGACTGTCCATCGGTCTGTGGATGGAACGCAGTACTGAAATGTAGGGTTGTTCCCAAAGTGGCTTGCAAACTCCGCCAGAACCTCGAAGTGAAACGCGGATCACGATCGATTCCAGCGTACCATGCAATCGTATGATTTCCTTCACAAACAACTGAGCCAGTCGGTTAGGTTTGTAAGTCTCCTGAACTGGCAGAAAATGGGCTGACTTGGTTAACCGGTCCACGATCACCCATACTCCGTCAACTCCACTCTGAGTCCTTGATAACTTAAAGACGAAGTCCATGGTGATGTGATCCCACTTCCACTCGGGAATAGGAAGTGGCTGCATGGCCCCATAAGGTCTCTGCCGTTCCGCCTTAACCTGCTGACAGGTTAAGCATTTGCTCATGAATTCAGCAATATCCTTCTTCATTCCTGGCCACCAATAATGGTTCCGGAGGGTACGGTACATCTTTGTACCTCCCGGATGCATAGCATAAGCCGAACTATGGGCCTCCTCAAGAATCTCGGCCCGTAACTCTGCCACTGCAGGTACACACAAACGGCCCAATTTCACAAGTGCTCCATCGTCCCGGATGGTAAAATCCTGTCTCCCATCTGCATCGACCTCAATTCTGTAAATACAGTGTATCGAATCCTGAAGTTGTGCTTCGATGATCCGATCAATCAGTACTGGTCGTACATGGAAGTTGGCCAACAAAGCTCCATGCTCATCCGTACCCAAGATAACTCCCGCCTTCCGGAGTTCCACCAGTAAGGGAAGATATACCATCCCCAGGTGTGCAACTGATCCCGCTGATTTTCTGCTGAGTGCATCCGCCACCACTTTGGCCTTACCCGGATGGTACTCGATCGTACAGTCATAGTCCTTCAGCAGCTCCAACCATCTCCATTGTCTCATGTTAAGCTCCTTCTGAGTGAATAAGTACTTAAGACTCTGGTGGTCGGTGTATATCCGACACGTTGCGCCGAACAGGTAATGTCTCCAGATTTTTAGAGCATGAACCACCGCCGCCAACTCCAAATCATGGGTAGGGTAGTTCAACTCATGAGTCTTCAACTGCCGGGATGCATAGGCGATAACCTTGCCAGTCTGCATCAACACGCAGCCCAGACCTTGTAGTGATGCGTCACTAAAGACCACGAATTCTCCACTGTCATCCGGTAGTGCAAGGACAGGTGCAGTGGTCAATCGATCTTTCAACTCTTGAAAACTCCGATCGCACTGCTCGTCCCAGATAAACTTTACTCCCTTCCGAGTCAAAGGAGTCAATGGTGCAGCAATTTTGGAGAAACCCTCCACGAATCTCCGGTAGTAACCTGCTAATCCGACAAAACTCCGCACCTCAGTCACTGTTGTCGGTCTAGCCCAGTTGGTTATCGCTTCTGTTTTCTGGGGATCCACGCAAATCCCATCCGTCGATATCACGTGTCCCAGAAAAATAATACGGCTCAGCCAAAACTGACACTTGCTCAGCTTGGCGTACAACTGTTCCTGTCTCAGCTTTTCCAAGACCAACCGTAGATGTTCCTTATGTGCACGGGCAAACCTCGAGTACACCAAAATATCATCGATGAACACAATCACGAACTTATCCAGGTAGGGTCGGAAGACCCGGTTCATCAAATCCATGAATACTACTGGAGCATTCGTCAAGCCAAAAGGCATAACAAGGAACTCGTAGTGTCCATAACGGGTTCGAAAAGCAGTTTTCGGAATATCCTCCTCCGAAATCCTCAGTTGGTGATACCCAGACCGCAAATCAATTTTCGAGAAGCACTGAGCTCCCTGCAACTGGTCAAAAAGGTCATCGATCCTGGGTAGAGGATATTGGTTCCTCAGTGTCACCTTGTTGAGTTGTAGATAGTCAATGCACAATCGAAGACTTCCCTCCTTCTTCTTTACGAACAACACCGGTGCTCCCCACGGTGAAGTACTCGGTCAGACATATCCCAAATCCACCAACTCCTGCAATTGAGTCTTGAGTTCTCGTAACTCAGTCGGCGCCATCCGGTATGGTGCCTGGGATATAGGTCGGGTACCAAGGAGTAGTTCAATTGTAAACTCGATCTCCCGTGATGGTGGCAATCCAGGTAAGTCTTCCGAGAATACATCCGGAAACTCACATACCACCGGTATCTCGTCGATACCCGGAGTATCAACCTGCTCCGACACGACATGCGCCAGATAACCCTGGCATCCCTTCCGTAGAAGTTTGGTAGCAGTAAGTGAAGAAATCACTTCAGGAGGCGAACCTTCACGTTCCCCCTGAAAGATAACCTCCGGCAAACCCGGGCTCCGCAGAATCACTTGCTTGCTACAGCAGTCGATGAGCGATCCGTGCTCCGATAGCCAATCCATCCCTAGGATTATATCGAAGTCGTGGATATCCAGAATAATTAAGTCTGTTGGTAAATCCACATCCTCAATTCTTACCGGGCACCTCCGAATCACCTGATTCACAAGGTACACGATGCCCATCGGGGTGCCAACACCCATTTCGCAATCTAAGGCTGATACCACACAATCAAGCATACCAGCACAACTCTTCAAAATAAATGAATGTGTAGCCCCCGCATCCATCAATACACGTATAAGAAGGTTTAAGATATGTAGTGTACCTGTAACCACGCCTGGGGCAGTCCTCGCCTGCTGCTGGGTCATTGCAAATACTTGGGCCCTCGGCCCTCCGTTCCGTCCGCGCCCGCGCGCGCCACGCCCAGCACCACGGTCACCTCTCGGACCGCGACCTCCATTAGTGTGGGAAGCCGTGCTCTGCACCACGCTAGAGCCCCCAGCGTCGTTGTTCTTGGACAACTGCGGGCAATCACAGGCAGAGTGGCCCTCCTCTCCGCAAGCAAAACAAGTTACTATCCTTGGCCTGTCCGAATGCCCACCAGAAGCACCACTCCAAGATGAGCGCTGCCCAGAGTTGTATCCCGATCCTCTGCCCTGAGAGCCTCCGCGTCGACCTGACCAGCCACGACCCTTGAAGGATGAGGGTGCTTCCCTGTAGCCCCCTCTCTTGTTGTTCTTCTGGCCCGATGGCCCACGATGTGGGCGATCCTGATGTCGCCCCTCGCCCGAAGGCTGTCGCATCTGGTGTGCCGCCAGACTGGCCTCGACACGCACCGCAGCGTCGACCAAATCTCTCAGAGAAGCATGAGTAGCAGCAGTCACACTTGCCCGGATCTCCCCTCGGAGTCCAAGCTCAAACCTTTGGCATTTGTCCTCTTCCGTGCTCACGAATGATGCAGCGAACCGGGACAGTTTTCCGAAAGTTTGCTCGTAGTCCGCAACGGACATATCACCCTGCTCCAGCCTCAGGAACTCAGCCTCCCGTGCCGCGCGGAACGACCGCGGGTAGTACTGGTCCAGAAATCTGGAACGGAAAGCTTCCCAAGTAGTGGTATGGACAGACCACCCAGACATTTCGAGGCCGTGCCACCACTGGTAGGCTCCTCCTTCCAGTAAGAAGGCCGCCAAAGTTACCCGTTCGCCCGGAGGGCAGTGCATCACCGAGAAGATCCTCTCCCACTTGGTGATCCAATCATGTGCATCCTCGGGGTTTGATCCCCCGCAGAAAGGAGTGGCTCCCAAACTTTGAGCCCTTTCAATGCTCGTGCATTCCATCTCCCTTTCCAGATCCTCGTCCGTTCATATATGAGGAATTCTCCTAGGAGGCATAACCAACTGTCAAGAGGCATAGATCAGATAACAATATTCTTAAAAGTCGAAAAGTAACTAGTACTAATCGCTAGTCTAGCATGCTGACCATACCCTAGTACTGACCACAACCTAGTGCTCTAATACCAAGCTGACAGGACCCGCCCCGATCCCACAGGGACCATAAGGGGACGTGCCCTGCTCCCGTCTGACAGCCAATAATTCATACAAATTTTAACCTCAAAACATCAAATGCATAAATAACCAAATTAAAGTTATACATCAAATCCGAATTAAACAGATGTCAGACAAGGGATGAAATCCAAAATTACAAGTTGCGAGCACGACTCTAAAATAAACCTGCGGGTAAACCACCCAACAGGGGTTCAGGTACGCAGAAGTAGATCTATGCCTCAGCCTTAGGTTCCTCCTCTACCTCAGTATCATGACCTGGAGGGGTTACCAAAACATTAAGGGTGAGTGGACCGAAACTCAAGTTTATAAAATCATTTGATAAGTAAAACATATAATTTACCCCTCCGTTTTCCAAACATGCATGCAACCGAATTTAAAACAATCAATCATATATTATAAACCATAAGGCATATAGTAAAACCGTAAACATAATTTTAGCCACTGCACTATACACTCCAATCCGACATCCCTGATGTCTGACGTCCCTGAGGTCCAATAAGGTCACAATCACAAGGCTACGCGTGCCACTCGGGTCTCAATTCCGAGTTCAATCCCCGAACCCTGTTCGGTTACAGCATCCCTGATGCTTAGCGTTATAGACGCTGGACGTACTAGACGTCCGTGGCCTCTCCGGGGTACCTCATCCGGAGGAGACAATATAACATGGAAGGATCTATACAATGCAGTACCAAATACATTTTATTGATATCCACATGCAAACATATATGTATACATAGGTAAAATCTGAACCGATCGTTACGTTTCATCAAACGGGTCTCATACCCAAATACCGTGAAACGTGCCATAACCGAAATTTCAATATCATCAAAACCATTTATTGATTCCAGCATGTGAACATATAAGTAAATCAGAAAACATTTAAGCATGCAAGGGTTTAATGAAATCGGGCCCACTCACAGTACAATCCTGCTAGGAACCGAACGTATACCCTCGTCCTGGTACAACTGTACAATCCCTGTCAAGTCCAAAGTATTCGTAAAGGTCAATTTAAACCCCTAACATTCAACCATAAAACCCTAGACCGAAACTGGCCCGGAAAAGCCGCCCGAACGCGCTTCTCAAGGCAATAAACCTCATTTTGACCAACTTAATGATCTCCGATCGACCCGAAACCACCGCCATTGGATCCGGATCATCGAAACCTAAAGAATGATGGTGGTTCCACCAAAATTACTGTTCACACGCGCCCCCACGCGCCTGGTCAACCCTCTGGTCAACTGTGCTACAGTACTGCTGACGTCAGCATGACGTTACTGCTGACGTTAGCATGACGTCATCACTGACAGTGTCAGAGGACACGTGTCAACAGTCCATTGGTCCCTGGTCTGACAGCTTCCTGACATGATGACATCATCATGACGTCACTACTGACGTCAGCATGATGACGTCATCAGCTACAGTAACCGGGTCAGAGAACCGGGTCACCGCAGACCCACGGCTCGACCCGATCACAGATCGTGATTCCGACCACCATTTTAGGTGAGGTTTGTTCCTATGGACTCGTCTCTACCTCAACTATGGTTCTGTGCAAATGAAACTAGATTCTAGATTGAATAAACTACCTGAAAATCGACGGGAAGGTTGGCTGCCGGTTCTGGTTATCTTCTCAGGCGAGCCGTCGAGTTTCCAGCCACGGTCCTGGGTTCAACCTGATCGCCTAGGTCCCCTGAGTGTGTCATAACAACAACCAACAATTTCCAACGTCAAAAACGGACGTTTCGAAGTAGGGAAGGAAATCGGGCACTCACGGGTTTTTCGTCCTATCGCCGCCGTGTCGCCGCCGTACGCCGTCCAGTTCAGTTCTAGGCCGCCCTGTCGTCACAGTGCACCCAACCGTACGTTGGTTCGTAACCAAGTGTGAAGGTTTGGATGGTTTGGGTGGTTTGGGTTGATCGGGTTTCTTCTCGGGTCTGGGGGAAATCCGGCCGTGCAGGGTGGCCGTGGAGTGGTGGCCGGCGTCCGGGGGTGGCTGTTGGCTGCCTGGGGGTGAGAGGTTGAGTGGTGAGGGCTGGTGAGTTGGTTCCAAGAGTAAATCGTGCTAATCGGGTTGAGAGAATGAAAACATAGGTGTATGGTCTCATGGGTTTTAATACAGATATGCATAAGAATTCAAGGGCCCAGATTGAATCTCAGAAATCAGATCAATGGTGAGGATTAGATCTGGAGATTTCCAGATCAAAGGCTTGTGATTAAAAGGGGGTTTAAATCTTAAATAAATGCTTAGTGGAGCTTGATCCAATCTAACCAATGGGTGAGTGACACTTGTCACTCACCAGGTGTCCTCCAATCAGATTTCCAGAATAAAATATTTGACACGAAAACCGAGACACGAACCTCCCGATTTCACGTTTCTGACCATAACTTCCTCGTACGAAGTCCGATTTCGGCGTGCCGCCTGTCTACGGACTCAGGATGTCGAGACCTACCTAACGGTCCTTGAGTCGCGTGAAAACTAGTTGTCAAACGAAAAGTCAACATTTTCGCCCCTAACGCCCAAATTACGGTAATGCCCCTGAACTTCCGATAGTCGTAACTTTTTCCCTGATCGTCCGAAATAGACGTGCCACCTGTCTATGAACTCGTGACATCCCGAACTACGTCACGATCATAGGTCAAAGTCCATTTAACCCACCAATCAAAAAGTCAACAATTTGGCCACACCAATCATAAGGGTAAAAGCGTCAATTCACACATTAAATTACAATATTAAAATCCTCGAATTTCCGGGGTGTTACACCCGGTGTCTATGATTGTGGGCTAAGACCTGATGGTTGAGGAAGGAAAAATGATTTTGAGATTCATACGAGTTTTCTCTTATGTTGAAATTTGATACACAGTTTTTCTTATGTGGAAAATCTTAACCGATTGCGAAATGATTTTTGAACGCATGCATTCGTTTTTACGCGGAGGGTAAAAACGCTTGTTGTAACTGTTTTGCTAAACTGATTTATTTTTTTCCACTCACACCTTTTGGTTTTTATTGACCCTCCAGGTCGTGGCGCGTTGTTTGAGGCTGTACGAGGGGCGGAGGCATGAGTAAGCACTTGTGGCTATCCCTGGTCTGGCACGTACTGAGGGTAACTTGGGTATTTCAGTCGACGTGCCAGACGTAAGCAGGACCGGGCACGGTTATCGATGCCCCTTCCGGGGGCGGTCCTGACATTGTGACTTGGGCTGACTTATGGCCGGATTAGAGACGGTGCTGCTAGGTGCAGCCGTGGTAGGGGGTGGCTGGTGGATGACTCTGGACGAGTCCAGTGAGATGATGACGTTTGGTTGAACAATGTGTTACTTAGAGATGTGGAGTACGAGGAAGGTCAGTTTCTCCGATCGAGCGTAGACTGAGGCTTTTGGCTCTGTAGGAGTAGAGGCTCGGATTGGTGTGCTGTGACCACTAGATCAGAATGATGTACCATGAGTTGGGATGTTGTAAATGGTCGGATGGGCACATTGAGTCAAGGTTATGACTAGTTGTGAGGTGCTGTTAGGAACCATTAACCGAGCAGGGATTGGTGATGACCATTCGAAGGTTATGTTCGGGACGAAAGGTCAAGGTACCGTCAGTAAATCAGAGTAGCGCAGCGGAAGCGCGTTGGACCTAGGCTTCGTGTTGGCGCAGGCCAGGCCGGTACCAAGGATGACACTAAGTGAGTGGCAACTCTGAGAGTGGTAATTGGGGGAGCTCGAGGTCAGTGATTAAGGATTGAGGATGCCGAGAGTTGGTGACTCGTATCCTAGCAGGTGCTTGGAGTGGAACCTCGGGAAGGATGTGACGCAATCATCAGAAGGAGTGATGATCAATACTCTTTTTGTTTATGCATATACGGTGTTAATCGACATGTGAGTTGGTTGGTGAGTTGGTTTGGGAACGGACACGTGGTCGTGATCCGTAGAAGTTGAGGATCGCCTAAGGATAGTAGAGTTGACGTTTGGCCGGTTTGTCAAATGGTGGTATTCAGGTTGCAGATTGAGTTTCATGGTTAGGAAAAGATGGATTATAGTCGTCGTGATGACATGATTAAGGACCATTGTGAGTTCCGTTGAAGGATGACGGAAGGAAATGGAAAAGCAATGACTATAACTGATCGATATGGGGTAATTGAAGAGAACCCACAATCCAGACGTGCGGTATAGAAGATCGATTGGATCTGATGCAGTGGTCTGAAGCTTAGGCAGTAGGATCCACCTAGGAGTGAGTGGATCGGGACTGGAGTGTTTTGACTCAGGATTGAAAATGGTGGACGTTTGTGGCCAGTGGTTGCCTACGTAGGGATATGGACCTAGAACTGGTACTGGGTCTACTCTAGATTCGTAGTTGAGTAACTTTAGGATTTCATTTTGGTCAGGAGACCGGGAGACTGGGTAGGACTTGAGTTGGACTTTCCCGAAAAGTGTAGGTTGAAGTATGTGAGGATATACTCTACGAGCTGTGTTTGAGGTATTCTAAAATACCTTTGTTTCTATTTAAAGTTCGTAGGGTTGTCCTTGCGTGTACAATGTGGTTCTAGTTGGTGGCACTTGATGAAGGTACGTGGAAGCTACATACTAGTTCTGCAGTGGTCGGAACCAGGCCGATGTAATTGGACATGTAGTTTTGGAAGGTACGTTGGTGTTTGGCTTGGTGCCAGGGTGTGTTGTGGGTAGACGGACGACTGGTGCAGTTTCCACATGTTGGATGTTATTTAATGGAACATGAGGACTGGATCAGGGTGATTCCGAGCGACTGGATGATTTGTAAGCTGCAGTGTTGTTTTGAGCTAGATGCTCCGAATTGATTAGCTGGTGGGACCCTGGTTTGAGAGGTATGTTCTTAGTGAAACATGAAGGTGATAGGGTCCAGTGGTGATTAGACAGTGTGGGACGTGGTTGGTGTGCCCATAAAATGCCTATGTTAGTGATTAATGGAACCATTGGTGAGGTGTTTGGTCAATTCAGGGTAGAGGCGAGGATTTTGTAACTCTGGTAGGGTCGGAAAGGATCGCTTAGAGAAGTATGGGTACGAGGTACGCTCGACTCGAGCAGGCGTCGGAGGTGTTGAAGTTGGTAACAGGGGTGTTATAGCGTGAGTTGAGGTGACAGTTTGGGCACTATAAGGATTTTGGATTAGAAGGTGATGGACACCGGGTAGGAGACCCAGGTGTGAGCTCAGTTGGATTCCCCCATTTAGTTACGAAAGTACGAGATTTGGAATTTTGGGGACGAAATTCTTTAAGGGGGGTAGATTGTAACAACCCGTTCTGCAAATTGGGATTAGATTAGTGATAATGACGGATCAACGAAGATAATCAGTGATTAGTTGGATACTTTTGGACGGATGGCGCAGAATGACGACTTTGCCCCTAGAATGGGCAAAATGTTAACTTTTAGTTCGGGCGGTCAAATGGATTTTAACAGATGACCGTGACGTAGTTCGGGACGACACGAGTCCGTAGACAGGTGGCACGTCTGATTCCGACATCCGAGGAGGAAGTTATCATGTTCGGAAGATTAAGGGCATTTTCGTAATTTGGTTAAAAAAGAGGAATTTGTTGACTTTTTGCACGACAAGTTTTCTTCACATAAACCGAGGACTGTTAGGAAGGTCTCGACGTCCTGAGTATAATGACAGGCGGCACGCCTTCATCGGACATCGGACGGATAAGTTGTGGGTCTAGGAAGTGAAGGGTAAAATGGTAATTTTGACAATTAGGGGCATTTCAGTCTTTTTAGTACCTTGGGATTTGTGCAATTAGATAAGGACACTTGGGCAGAGATTATTGGATATTTTGGAGAGTGGAGCACAGGTTGAAGGACACCTGGCTTCACCCTAGAGGCTTCCAACCTTTTCTCACGGTTCAATTTAAATTGATTGTGTTGGTTTAATCGTGCAACTGAGAAAACAGAGAGACTGAGACAGGGAGAGTTGAGCCGTGAAACATAATTAAAAGGAACCCGGTGATCCTATTTTAGCTGTGAAGGTTGTATGAAGGACTGGGTGAGATTGATGAGGGGTCGTGGTGGCCGTGAGCGGTTGCCCCCAACCGTGAGAAACCGTAAGCCCTGTCTTTGAACTCATAATTTAATTTTCAGCCTAGGCTACTACTGACGGTTCTACTCGATCAGAGAATGATAAGGAAAGTGAGACGATGCAGTAGGTATCCACGGCGGAGCTCGATGACGGAGGTAAGGTGACAAACCCGTACTTGCCCTGTTTTGATCAGAAATGGTAAGACGGATTTCGGGGGTTATTGTGAGGTCCTGATCAGTTTGTTCTGTTTCTAGGAATGCCAGAAGGCGTTTGCGATAAAAAACGAGGACGTAGGAGGCCGGAATCGTGTTAACTCGAGGAAACAGGGACAGGTTCACTGCTCGAGTTGGGAGGTAAATATCCAGCCCCAATTCTTACAATTTCTTTAGGAAGAATGGTTAGAATTGAAGGGAAGAATCTAATAGTAGAAATGTGATTGAAATTGGACTAAAAAGGACGAAACAGTGAATGCCGACTTGGTCGAACCAGACCGGTTCGAACCGGGTTGGCGAGAGGACGAAGGTGACACTGTTCACAGCGCGTGGGTTTCACGGGCAGAATCTTCCAGACGCGCGTGGGGGGCACGTGAAGGGTAGTTTGGGAAATCTTCCAACACGATTTTAAAGTATTTGATGTAACGAACATTTTGGCACTGGTTTCGAGACGATCAGACATCGTCTCGATATGTTTTGGGAGGTTCGAAGGTTTTTAGGCCTCAGTTAAAATAGTTAAAAATTCAGGAAAATTACGGGGCTTAAGTATGACCATTGTGAAGTAGTTAGTGACTTCATATTGGGATTTGGACAGGTTCGGGAAAGCCGAGGATAGCGGAATGGCTGGGAATGGCATAAGTGCGCGCTTATTGTGGCAACGATGCTATGGTCTGTGAGTGGACTTTGTTTTCTAATTCTTGATGCATGCATATATATTTTTATATGTTTTCTATACGTGATTCTATGATTTGATTCGTGATCTTGATGGTTTACGGTTTTGCACGGTTTTCGAGGTATTTACGAAATTTCACGTTTTACGGGCTTTCGATCGAAGTTGTGATTTGACTATGGTTTTTATGATTTGATTTTGGGGTTTGAAATATGATTTGATTTCAAAGATTTGAAATGGATTTCGGAAAAGTGATTTTGGGCTTGGATCTAGTTTTGAGTTTAAATACTCGGATTGATTGACGGGTGGGGGGGGGAGGGCCCTAGATTGAGATGTTTTGAGTTTAAAGACTCGGTGATTGTGATAACCCCCCCCCCCCCCCCCCCCCCTTCCCCCGAGGCCTGTGATTGTGTTTTGAATTTAAAGACTCGTTGATATCCCGGGAAGGCCTGGTTATTTGCACATGATTTTGAGTTTAAAGAATCGGGCGCAATTGAGATCCAGTAAACTCGTATAAATGATATTTTCACTGGTTTTCCGTTGTTTTGGGCAGTGACCCGGATGAATTCGATTTGACGAGTTTTGGGACTGAGTTCCCGGATTTGAGATTGATTTGTGACTTGAGGTTGAGGCCTGGATTTGAATAGCGGATTTGATTCGGGTTTTCAAATGATTTTCAAAGATGGTTTTTTATCTGAATGGTTTCATGACTTGGATTTGATATGCATGCATTGGTTTTTACATAGAGTGTTAGGGCCCACCCCCAATCCCCCGGGATTAAGGGCCAAGTCCTGTTCCCGTCTAACTTACGCATAACACGTAGGCAAAACCGACGTTCAACCTTCGTGTGACACGTAAGTCGGACAAGGGATTCTTGATTCGACCGTCCTAAAAGTGTCCAGACTTCCCTGAGTGTGCGGAATCAAATGTGAATTGCGGGTGTGATGTCTCTGTCCCTCTCAACTAACAGCCCACATCGCAACAACCTGAAGGGTATCGAAAACACGAAGAGATTGTGAGTGAACAAAAATAAAGTATAAGTTTAAAAACAGTTCATAAAACAAGTACATTTATACCCTCCAATTAAAAACCAATGCATGCATATCAAATTATTTCATAAAACCATTTATACTCAAGCCATTCAAACCATTAAGAACATGATCGAATCATCAAATCTCATTGAAAACCCAAAACATATTTGAAACCACATTGTCCATCCATCGAACCTGTTGGATCTATCCGGGTCTTTAAACTCCCGAGTCTTTAAACTCAACAGGCCTACGGGGGAAAATAATAATATCCGAGTCTTTAAACTCCCGAGTCTTTAAACTCAATCCGGGTCTTTAAACCCAATCCGGGCCCGCCCCCGTCATAATCATATTCGGGTCTTTAAACCCAATAACCAGATCCAGCAAATCCAATCCAAACCCATTTTCCATATCCGAATCCGAATCCGCAATCTCATCAGGATCCCGGATCTAAACCCAGAACTCATATCCATATCCATTTCCAAATCCGAGTTCAAAACCATCATTCCGTAAGCTAGCATCTGGAATAACCATTCTGAACCCAAACCCGGAGATCCACTTTCAAGTTCCAAACCGAATCCAAAATCGTCAACCCGGAATCGGATTCCAAAACCCGAAAACACGTTTCTCAAACCCCTTTTCTGAACTGGGCTACAAGCCCGAAATTACTTTCCGAAATCCATTTTTAAATCATTGATATTAAATCCTATTTCAAATTCCGTCATCAAATCATTTAAACCAGGTTTAAATCACAACGTCCGTCAAATCTAGTAAAACGTGAAATTTCGTAAAATACCTCGAAAAACGTGCAAAACCGTAAATCATTAAGATCATAAATCAAATCATAGAATCACGTATAGAAAACATATAAAAACATATATGCATGCATCATAAGTTAGAAAGCAAAGTCCACTCACAGACCATAGCGTCGTAGCCTCGATACGTGCGCACTAAAGTTTTCCCGGCTCATCCACTACCACCGGCTTTCCCGAACTTGTCCAAATCGCATAATAAGGTCACTAACTACTTCATAAAGCTTATACTAAAGCCCCGTATTTTTTTTTGAATTTTTAACTATTTTTAACCGAGGCCTAAAACTTTCAGACAGCCTGAAACATATCGAGACGATGTCCGATCGACTCGAAACCAGCGCCAAAATGTTCGTTACATCGAATACTTTAAAAGTCGTGTTGGAAAATTCCCCAAAAGGGGTCCCCACACGCCCTCATGCGCACCCAAAGGGGCTGCGCATGGGAGCCACGCTCTCAGTCACTGTTCATCTTCAACCTTTGATCAACCGGTTCAGCTGGCCGGCCGGTTCAACTGAACCGACGTGAGCGGTTCGACATTATTTTTCATCCAATTTGAATCCTCTTCATCCCTAATGTTTGTCTTAGTCCTTGTAATGAATTTGTGACCTAAAACCTTGAGTTTAAACATTAATATTTACCTCTCCAATTCCAACAAGTGAACCGACCATGTTTCCCCTACCGTGCCCTTCCATTTCCGGCCATCTCCCGTCTTGATTTTGACTCCACAAAGTTTCTGGAACCTCAAGAAATAATATTTGATCGTTGAAACCACAAAACAACCGTTAAATCTCAAAACACCATATTTGAATTTAAACTGAAATTGTAGAGACTCTGCCTTACCTCCACCATGCTTCCTTCACCCACTACGCGACTCCCTCTAATCTTAGACAACAATCACGGTCCCCAGAGTAGCTACTTGTGTTTCACATCTCTCACAATCACATGCTAAGCCTTTCCCTTACCTGGTCACAGAGCACGATTAAATCCTCAGCCTTCCCTTGTTTTTTGTGCTTCGTCACGTCTCACACACATTGTTCCCCCCTTAGACACACTCCTGATCTCTCACTTCACCAAAATGAACTCACAACCACGACTCACACTCAGAAATGATCGATTTGTTTGTTGCCCCTGTTTTCTCTCAGTTGAACGATTAAGCCGTTTAAACACAACCGTATGAATTGGCTAGAAGCCACTGGAGGCTGGCTAGGTGTCCTCCAGCCAGTGGTTCAGCCAAAAATATCCAATTACTCAAGCCCAATTGTCCCTATCCGATTGCTCACAAGATTTAAACTGCCAAAAGATCATTTTGCCCCTCTAATGTCCAAATTACCGTTTTGCCCTTCGTATTTCGTAAACCGTAACTCTATTTCCAGAACTCCAAATGACACATGCCGCATGTCGTTGTAATTAGGGAATCGAGACCTACGTAACGGTCCTCAAAATACGTGAAATTGACTTGGCGTCCAAAAAAGCCAACAAATTGCCCCTATTTAACGAACTTACCAACGTGCCCTTGAACTTCCGAACGTCATAACTTTTTCCTCGGATGTCGGAATCGGACGTGCCACCTGTCTATGAACTCGTGACGTCCGAATGAAAAATCAACATTTTTGCCCATTCCAGGGGCAAAATCGTCATTTTGCACAGTCCGTCCGTACGCATTCAACTAATCACTGATTAACTTCACTAATCCATCATTACAACTAATCAAATCCCGGTTTTTGGAACGGGACGTTACAATCTATCCCCCTTAAAGAATTTCTCCCCTTAAATTTTCGAATCTCGTACTTCCGTAACTAACTGGGGGACAAATCTAACTGGTCTCACACTTGGGTCTCCTACCCGATGTCCAGCACCTGCCAATCCAAGTATCCTGACAGTGCCTAAACTGTCCCCACATCTCTCTCAGTGAATCAACTCGACCAACTTTAGTTCGTCAGGAGACCGTCTCGATCGCGCTGGGGTCATCACAAATCCATCTCGTTCCCACGATATTACCAACACTACACCTCACCTATCACTAGGTACACACCACTGCTATCATGTTCAATCCTCCCGACTCCCTTCGAGTCAAGCGATCCTCGTATCAACATCCCAGCACGTCTGGTGAGTCCGCCGTCAACAACACAAACTTAAGTAAACCTATTCACAAGATGGCATATTCCAATCTAGATACTTTTATTCACTAATAGCCATTTATCGATCAAAACTGCTTCCGTCAACGATCCGTGCTGCCCTCACGGAAGTCACAACCTACTCGCTCACTCTACGAGCTCAACCAACCATCTCACCAGTGGTTCTACTAACCATCAACACGGTTAATCTGTGGATACTCCTTCCACGACCTACACCTCTTGTCTACCACTGGTCCCTATCACATACCTGTCGATCGTGATCACACATCTCAATATCATGGTCCTACTAGCCACTCATGGCTCTGAGCCTTCAGCTCACATCAATACTGAATCCTTCCAACTAGTCAAATCACTTAGGGTCACTCGGATCCAGTCCACATCCCAACTGGTCAATCATATCGAAACTGTTCTGATTCACCAAGCAGCACCAAGCCAATCATCAACATTTCCACTACAGAACCAGTACGTACACATTCCAAGTACAAGCGCCTGTTGCCACCAACCACACGCAAGGACAACCCTACGAACCTTGAAGGAAACAAAGATATTTTAGAATACCTCAAACACCGCTAGTAGAGTATATCCTCACGTACTTCCAACGTCATCTTACAGTACGTCGACTAATCAACCACAGCGGCATCAACCACGCACTACGACATCCAAAGTCCAACCAACAACACCAAGGTGTAACCGTCCCAGCGACAATAAACTTCTTCGTACCCATACCGATTAACACCTGCCTACCAGCCAGTCACGTTTTACTTATAGAGTCCGTCAGTCCAATCCTACCACTGTGCTGAACTACACGTCTTCCGAGAAAGTCCAATTCAAGTCCCTTCCGCATCTCCCGGTCTCCCGGCCAGTACGAACCTCAAACACATCTCACTTATGTACATAGGGCAGCCCCATCACTAGCTCCAAGTCCAATACTCATACGTCTGTGAGACAGACCACATATGTCCTGCACAACTCCAAGGTGGTCAAGCTATCCAACTTATGTCTCACAGGCAATCCTCCTACTCCACAACTACCCAAACCTGTCAAAAGCAATCCAATCCCGAGCCATACATGCCTACGTGGATCCTATGGACTAGGTTTCAGACTACTGCATTAAATCCAATCGATCTTATATACCGCACGTCTAGATTGTGGGTTCTCTTTAATAACCTCATATCGATCAGTTATAGTCACTCCTGAACACATCCACAAGTGTCCACAATCGAGGGGGTTTACGACTCCGAAAATACCACCACTAAATCTCCCAAACCGAAACTCAACAACTAACACCAACTCGGAATCAGCACGACATCTCCTGATTCCGAGATTCCAATCACGGTACGTGATCCACAAGTATACCACCTCTGAACGAATTGTACAAGCGTTACTTCCTCTGCTACGCGGAGATGATCCTCAACTCCTACGGATCACAGCCACGTGTCCGTAAATAGCTTAACTCATTAATCAACTCACCTGTCTATTCAAAATGTGTATGCTCCTCCAAAAGGATGTCAGTCATTATGTCTCAACCTTTCCGAGGTTCAACTCCAAGCACCACTGTTACACTCGTACCCGACTCTCGAGATCAAAATCAATGGTTACTCACCTCGGACTCCCCAAGTACCATCCTCGAAGTTGCCACTCACCAAGTGCCAACCTCGGCACCGACCGACATATACCAACACGTCTGGGGGAAGTTGACTAAAAGCAACCTCACAAGCGGTCAACCCAGACCATACAAACTTAGCCGATCCAAAACGAAACAGAGGTCCACCACGCTTCTGCTGCGCTACTCTGATCAGACTCACGGTATCCTGACCGTTCGTCCTAACCATGACCTACCAGTGGTCCTCACTACTAGCCACAATCTCAACTAAATGTACTTATTTGTTCCTTTACAAGCAGTCTGACTTGTGGCACATCATCTCCACTCCCGGGTTCACAATACTCTAAGCCCGAACCTCTGCTCACACCGAGCCAAAACCCTCAATCTACGCTCGGGTCGAGGAAACTAACATCCCTCATCAGCCTCAACTCTGAGCAACCACATGCTCAACCAACACCGCCATCTAACTGGACTCGTCCAGAGTCGTCCACCAACCATCTACTACCTCGGCTGCACCTTGCAGCACCGTCTCTAGTCTGGCTGTAAGTCGGCCCAAATCACGACTATTTACCACAACCCCGACTCACAGTTTCTAGGCTAAGCATTTACTCCGGGGTTTCTCACAAAGATACGTACAATCCCTACGAGTCATCCCAAACCAGTCATCTCAACAGAGTTCCTTAAATCCTTATTCTTACTCGGGTTATCCAAACCTTCGGCCTCCAATAGCTCCCAACAACCTCACCACTCAGGTTGTCGCAACCGTCAACCAGTAACCTTCGCTAGGGGCACTACTTACGCTAACTACTCCGGCTATAAGCCGTCATACGTCACCGCGTATTGAGCGACTATCACCCTGGAACTAACTATTACCGCTAACTAGCCACTAACGAGCTTACTAACCCTATCACGTCCAGGTTGTTGAAGGGATGTTCCGCATCGAGACATCACATCCACAGTAGCATCACACCACCCAAGTCGAAGAACCAATGACTCTGGGAACTAAACCTCGCGCAGAACACATGAAACCTCGCTCTGATACCAATTTTCAGGACCCACCCTCAATACCCCGGGATTAAGGGCCAAGTTGTCAGGACCCACCCCGGTTTCACTCCGAAACCCGAGGTAAATCCTGCTCCCGTCTGACTCCCCGACACAACACCAATGTAAAACTCACACGTAACCACCACAGTACTCAGTCAGACGCAGGATAAGCTATACAATACAACCCAAAGTTAAAAGTTTACAGAGCATAGTCCCAAATACACAGGAAAGAAAACCGATAAACTAGATACACGCACGAGGAAAAGAACAACACTCTGGGATCCCTCTCGTGACTGCTATGCCTCAGACGCTGCCTCGACGCCGAAACCCCGCTCTAGCTCCACGACCTGGAGGGCAATTTAAAACAGAAGGTGTGAGTGGACCAAAATAAAATAAAAGTTTCTAAAACCATTTATAAGAAAGACGGGTTTAGCCCTCCGTTTTGAAACCACATGCATAACTCAGTTATTTAAACAGTCATAAATCAATCACCATAAAACATCATAAGAAACAGAAACACTATAAAACAGTTATAAGCACTATAAACCGTACTATAAAACGTGAATATCAAACCATCATTTTCCGATCAAACCTGCTGGACCTATCCGAGTCTTTAAACTCCCGAGTCTTTAAACTCAATCCAGGCCTCAATAATATCCGAGTCTTTAAACTCCCGAGTCTTTAAACTCAATCCTGGCCCGTCCCCCGTCAATCAATATCCGGGTCTTTAAACCCAATAACCAGATCCAACACATCCAATCAAAACCATTTGAAAACCATTTCTAAATCTGTATCCAAACCCGAATCCGAAATCACTGGTCGGATGCACTTCTGGCATCCAGAACCGTCATTCCGAACCCAAACCCTGAATTCCACTTCCCAACTTTAAAACCAAATCCCTTTATCATCGAAATCATGCTCCAAAATCCCTTTATAATCATTGAAAACCATTTATTGTTTGAAATCCCAAAACCATGGCATCATAATCAGAAATCAAGCCTTTCTCGTAAAACGTGTCAAATACCGAATTTTCTCGAAAAATGTGCAATTACTTTAAAACCAACACAGCATATTCTCGGCGTGGCATCATCACCCGACGACGACGCTCCACCGAGAAGTGGATCGTGGCATCATCACCCGACGACGACGCTCCACCGAAGTTACCTCTTTTCGGTGTCCTCTGACTCGAAGCTCCAGAGTACGTCATTAACATGTCTACGAAGGTCCACCTAATTTTCCCCAAAAATCCCCGAGTCCTACACGTAACGAATCGGAACCCTAAGCCTTCACCCTCGCGGCATTAACTTCAAACGATGTCCGAACAACCCGAAACTAATTCCATTAGACTCCTCATAACACCCAGATCAAAAACCATGTTGGACGTTTGGCCGGACTCCTCCCCACGCGCCCCCACGCGCCGCCCAAAGTGGCTGCGCGTGGCCCTCACGCGCCTGCTACAGTGTCACCGTCTACCTCGATTAGACCGGGTTCGACACAGTCCTGCAACTTGAACCGGCGAAGACGGTTATCCTCCTTCCGTCCACCAAATCAACTCCTCTCTTCACCAACAGAATCGTCCAATCCTAGGCTACCCATTCCCGTACTTCACTCACCTCGACTCACCTTAAAACTCGTCGACTCGAACTCGAACAAAAACCCGTACACTGCTCTGTTTCCTTCTCCGGCCACCCAGGTCTTCCCCCGTCACGGTGGCTAGCCCAAACTCTTCCTAGGACTGTCCTAAACCTCACCCAACTCACCAAGACCGTCGACTCTACCCCAAACTTCACGACTTTACGTTTGAAGCAAAACGGAAAAACAGGGCACACAGGGCACCTCCATCGTACCAGCCTCCACCGTGCACTCCCCGTCACGGCAGCACAACCAGCAGAAACCTAGAACCCTACTGAGTCTCCTAGACCTCCCTAGCCTCTTCGATTCAACTCTTAAACTCACAACTTCCACCTTGAATCTCGACAGAAAAACAGAGCATCAAAAGGGAAAACAAGAAATTACCTGCCTCCTGTCGTCGTCGTGAGCTCAGCCGTGAGGCAGTAGCTCCTCCTGTCTTCCTCCGTCCTCCGAGCACCTCCGTTGGTCTCGAGTGATCGATCACGGCTGCACCACCACCCAACTTCTCTGTTTTCTTCCCTGCTTTCCTTATTATTTTCCCGTGGCTCACCTTGCACTCACACACAGTCACCACACCTCCAAACCTCCTCACTACCTCCCTCTCACTCTCTGATCACTCCACACAAAAACACACAATCACCGTCCAATTTCTCTCAATTCCCCAGCCTCTGTTTCTGTTCTTCGAACAACACACAAACACACATACACGGTGCCCCAATTATTTGGACCGTGCACCAATTACTGGAACCCTCTAGTTCCCCCACACGTGTCACTAATCCACCATCTCTCTCCCATGTGATTCAATCTCAGCCCTCCATCTGTCCTTATCTGTTGCACATATCCCCATGTGCAAAGACCAAAATACCCTTCCTTTTAAATCAAAGTTACGGTTTTGCCACTACCTTTCTAGACCTGTAACTCCCACATCGTACGTCCGATGAATACGTGCTGCCTGTCATCGAACTCAGGACGACGAGATCTATCTAACGGTCTTAGGTCAACATACCAAAACCCTTTCGTACAAAAAGTCAACCTTTTCCCCTTAATTTAGCCAAATTACGGTTATGCCCTCAATCTTCCGAACATCATAACTTCCTCCTCGGATGTCGGAATCGGGCGTGCCACCTGTCTACGAACTCTTGACGTCCTAACCTACGTCCTTGACACCGGTCAAAGTCCATTTGACCACCCGAACTAAAAGTCCACTTTTTTCCCAAACCAGGGGCAAAATCGTCATTCGACTTTAGCGACCCCAACGAAACCAACTAACCACCAATTAAGCTCACTAATCCCATCTTAATCACTATCTTAACCCTAGTTTCTGGGACGGGTCGTTACAATCTACCCACCTAAAAAGAATTTCGTCCCCGAAATTCCACCACTAGTTCCCGACACCTAAGGTCTCCTACTCGGTGATTCACAACTAAGTTAACAACTTCTCTTAAGTTTCCTATATATCATCTCCACCTTGGGTATTTTACTCTATCCCCAACTACCAGTGTACCACGTCACAGTACCACGAAAACTTTAGGGTGTACGCAAGGGAAACTCTATGAACAGAAAACAAAGGTATTATAAAATACCTCATATGGCTGTACCCGATAGGATTCATAGAGTACATCCTCACGTACAACCACCTCACTTCCAGAAACAGAAGCCTACTTACTGACTGGCTCCACCCTCGACTGTTACTTTGGCCATGGGTCGGAATAAATCTACAAAGTCCTAAAGGCAAACGCTAGATTGTGGGTTCTCTTCCTTCAATAACCTCATATCGATCAGTTATAGTCACTCTCTTCCTTATTCCTTCCTTTCTCCTTCGACGGACCTCACTGTAACACACCAGGTCACCTAGGGACAATCCTAGTGTCTACCCTGGAATCCAACAACAAAGGAAGCACAACACAACCTAGGCTAGTACAAGTACCTGTCCCCGCATCTGGTGCCGACTGAACCTCCTGCTGAGTCCTCGAAAACACTCAGGCCGAGATCCCGACGCTCTACCACGTCCCCTCGAACTGCTAGTGGCACCACCACCTCCTCTAGTGCCTGCTGTCCCCGACGTTGTACTCTGTCCAGGCTCCACTGCTCCACGACCTACACCACCTTCCTGTGGCAACAGAGGACATTCACGTCGAAAGTAACCACGCTCTCCGCAGTAGAAACAAACATCCCGACCAGAAGGACCTGGTCGCCCTGTCGACGCAACAGACGTCGCACTAACTTGCGGAGTCGGATGTGCTCGGTAACCCCAGAATCCTGAACTCTGGAAACTAGCAGGTCTACCGAAATGATCATCGCCCGACGACGACGCTCCACCGAAGTTACCTCTTTTTGGTGTCCTCTGACTCGAAGCTCCAGAAAAAGATGGTTCTCGGCGTCGCACCGGCAAACTCGCATCAACCCTCACCGCAGCATCTGACAACTCTCGGAGGGTAGCAAACGATCCAACCGTCACGATGGCACGAATCTCACCTCGCAGGCCCAACTCAAACCTACGACACTTTTCGGCCTCAGTAGCCACAAACGTAGGAGCAAACCGTGACAACATCTGGAATTTCCGTTCATACTCAGCTACACTCAGATTCCCTTGTTGAAGCTGCAGAAACTCAGCCTCCTTGGCATCTCAGAAAGAACGAGGATAATACTGATCCAAAAATCTCTCCCGAAACGTCTCCCAGGTCACAGTATGGGCATCCCAGCCAGACAACTCGAGGGTATACCACCACTCGTACGCTGCACCGTCTAGCAAGAACGTAGCCAGTAACACTCGCTCCTCCGGTGGACAATGCATCACTGCAAAGATCCGCTCAAGTCTCGTGATCCACCTCTGGGCTTCCTCAGGATCTGCCCCACCACTAAAAGTAGTAGCTCCGACCGCTGGGCTCGCTCAATCGTAGTACTCTCAGTTCCCCTCGCCGTTTCTTCTTCAGGTCGTGGAGAGGGGCCACGTCTCGGAGACATCGTCAACCACACGCTGAAAGAGGCATAGAAGTAGTCAAACAACCGAAACACAACCTCACAAACTGACAAACTCAACAAACTCGACAAACCTATGCTCTGATACCAATTTTCAGGACCCACCCCGGTTTCACCCCGAAACCAGAGGTAAATCCTGCTCCCGTCTGACTCCCCGACGCAACACCAAAGTAAAACTCACACGTAACCACCACAGTACTCAGTCAGACGCAGGAGAAGCTATACAATACAACCCAAAGTTAAAAGTTTACAGAGCATAGTCCCAAATACACAAGAAAGAAAACCGATAAACTAGATACACGCACGAGGAAAAGAACAACACTCTGGGATCCCTCTCACGACTGCTATGCCTCAGACGCTGCCTCGACGCCGAAACCCCGCTCTAGCTCCACGACCTGGAGGGAAATTTAAAACAGAAGGTGTGAGTGGACCAAAATAAAATAAAAGTTTCCAAAACCATTTATAAGAAAGACGGGTTTAGCCCTCCGTTTTGAAACCACATACATAACTCAGTTATTTAAACAGTCATAAATCAATCACCATAAAACATCATAAGAAACAGAAACACTATAAAACAGTTATAAGCACCATAAATCGTACTATAAAACGTGAATATCAAACCATCATTTTCCGATCAAACCTGCTGGACCTATCCGAGTCTTTAAACTCAATCCAGGCCTCAATAATATCCGAGTCTTTAAACTCAACAGGCCTACGGGGGAAATATCAATATATCCGAGTCTTTAAACTCCCGAGTCTTTAAACTCAATCCGGGCCCGTCCCCCGTCAATCAATATCCGGGTCTTTAAACCCAATAACCAGATCCAGCAAATCCAATCAAAACCATTTGAAAACCATTTCTAAATCTATATCCAAACCCGAATCCAAAATCACTGGTCTGATGCACTTCCGGCATCCAGAACCGTCATTCCGAACCCAAATCCGGAATTCCACTTCCCAACTTTAAAACCAAATCCCTTGTTCATCAAAATCATGCTCCAAAATCCCTTTATAATCATTGAAAACCATTTATTGTTTGAAATCCCAAAACCATGGCATCATAATCAGAAATCAAGCCTTTCTCGTAAAACGTGTCAAATACCGGATTTTCTCGAAAAACGTGCAATTACTTTAAAACCAACACAGCATATTCCATAATCATAAAACCACATGTAAACCCATCAAACAATTATAGAAAAACAGTTATGCATGTTCGAGTTTAAGGAAAGGGTCCATTCACAGTACCGAGCCCTCAATCGCGTCCTGAACGTCTCGTACGTTCCCCAGCTTCCTCAGGACCTCCCGATCCTGTCAACAACCACCAAAGTACGTCACTAACACGTCTACTAAGGTCCACCTAATTTTCCCCAAAAATCCCCAAGTCCTACACGTAACGAATCGGAACCCTAAGCCTTCACCCTCGCGGCACTAACTTCAAACGACGTCCGAACAACCCGAAACTAATTCCATTAGACTCCTCATAACACCTAGATCAAAAACCATGTTGGACGTTTGGCCGGACTCCTCCCCACGCGCCCCCACGCGCTGCCCAAAGTGGCTGCGCGTGGCCCTCACGCACCTGCTACAGTGTCACCGTCTACCTCGAGTAGACCGGGTTCTACACAGTCCTGCAACTTGAACCGGCGAAGACGGTTATCCTCCTTCCGTCCACCAAATCAACTCCTCTCTTCACCAACAGAATCATCCAAACCTAGGCTACCCATTCCCATACTTCACTCACCTCGACTCACCTTAAAACTCGTCGACTCGAGCTCGAACAAAAACCCGTACACTGCTCTGTTTCCTTCTCCGGCCACCCAGGTCTTCCCACGTCACGGTGGCTAGCCCAAACTCTTCCTAGGACTGTCCTAAACCTCACCCAACTCACCAAGACCGTCGACTCTACCCCAAACTTCACGACTTTACGTTTGAAGCAAAACGGAAAAACAAGGCACACTGGGCACCTCCATCGTACCAGCCTCCACCGTGCACTCCCCGTCAGGGCAGCACAACCAGCAGAAACCTAGAACCCTACTGAGTCTCCTAGAGCTCCCTAGCCTCTTCGATTCAACTCCTAAACTCACAACTTCCACCTTGAATCTCGACAGAAAAACAGAGCATCAAAAAGGAAAACAAGAAATTACCTGCCTCATGTCGCCGTCGTGAGCTCAGCCGTGAGGCAATAGCTCCTCCTGTCTTCCTCCGTCCTCCGAGCACCTCCGTTGGCCTCGAGTGATCGATCACGGCTGTACCACCACCCAACTTCTCTTTTTTCTTCCCTGCCTTCCTTACTATTTTCCCGTGGCTCACCTTGCACTCACACACAGTCACCACACCTCCAAACCACCTCACTACCTCCCTCTCACTCTCTGATCAATCCACACAAACACACACAATCACCGTCCAATTTCTCTCAATTCCCCAGCCTCTGTTTCTGTTCTTCGAACAACACACAAACACATATACACGGTGCCCCAATTATTTGGACCGTGCACCAATTACTGGAACCCTCTAGTTCCCCCACACGTGTCACTAATCCACCATCTCTCTCCCATGTGATTCAATCTCAGTCCTCCATCTGTCCTTATCTGTTGCACACATCCCCATGTGCAAAGACCAAAATACCCTTCCTTTTAAATCAAAGTTACGGTTTTGCCACTACCTTTCTAGACCCGTAACTCCCACATCGTACGTCCGATGAATACGTGATGCCTGTCATCGAACTCAGGACGACGAGATCTATCTAACGGTCTTAGGTCAACATACCAAAACCCTTTCGTACAAAAAGTCAACCTTTTCCCCTTAATTTAGCCAAATTACGGTTATGCCCTCAATCTTCCGAACATCATAACTTCCTCCTCGGATGTCGGAATCAGGCGTGCCACCTGTCTATGGACTCGTGACGTCCTAACCTACGTCCTTGCCACCGGTCAAAGTCCATTTGACCACTCAAACTAAAAGTCCACTTTTTTCCCAAACCAGGGGCAAAATCGTCATTCGACCTTAACGAACCCAACGAAACCAACTAACCACCGATTAAGCTCACTAATCCCATCTTAATCACTATCTTAACCTTAGTTTCTGGGACGGGTCGTTACACAATTCCTGTTCCCGTC
Source organism: Prinsepia uniflora (assembly GCA_032719365.1). Classification (NCBI taxonomy): domain Eukaryota; kingdom Viridiplantae; phylum Streptophyta; class Magnoliopsida; order Rosales; family Rosaceae; genus Prinsepia; species Prinsepia uniflora. The sequence continues at coordinate 61,541,231 of CM064875.1, forward strand.
TAACTTACGCATGACACGTAGGCTAAACCGACGTTCAACCTTCGTGTGACACGTAAGTCGGACAAGAGATTCTCGATCTGACCGCCCTATAAGTGTCCAGAATTCCTAGAGTGTGCCGAATCTACTGTGAATCGCGAGTGTGATGTCTCCGTCCTACTCGACCAACAGCCTGCACCGCAACAACCTGGAGGGTATCGAAAACACGAAGAAACTGTGGGTGGACAAAAATAAAGTATAAGTTTAAAAACAGTTCATAAAACAAGTACATTTATACCCTCCAATTAAAAACCAATGCATGCATATCAAATTATTTCATAAAACCATTTATACTCAAGTCATTTAAACCATTAAGAAAACTGAATTCATTTCCCTTTTCTCAAATCTCGGGGTTCCAACCAAAACCATGATCGAAAACAGTCATCATCAAATCTCATTGAAAACCCAAAACATATTTGAAACCACATTGTCCATCCATCGAACCTGCTGGATCTATCCGAGTCTTTAAACTTAATCCAAGCCTCAATATAATCTGAGTCTTTAAACTCCCGAGTCTTTAAACTCAACATGCCTACGGGGGAAAATCATAATATCCGAGTCTTTAAACTCAATCCGGGTCTTTAAACCCAATCCTGGCCCGCCCTCGTCATAATCATATCCGGGTCTTTAAACCCAATAACCAGATTTAGTAAATCCAATCCAAAACCATTTTCCATATTCGAATCTGAATCCGCAATCTCATCAGGATCTCGGATCTAAACCTAGAACTCATATCCATATCCATTTCCAAATCCAAGTTCGAAACCATCATTCTATAAGCTAGCATCCGGAATAACCATTCCGAACCCAAACCCGAAAATCCACTTTCAAGTTCTAAACCAAATCTAGAATCGTCATCCTGGAATCGGATTCCAAAACCCAAAAACACGTTTCTCAAACCATTTTTCTGAACTGGGCTTCAAGCCCGAAATTACTTTACGAAATCCATTTTTAAATCATTGATATTAAATCATATTTCAAATCTCGTCATCAAATCATTTAAACCAGATTTAAATCACAACATCTGTCAAATCTCGTAAAACGTGAAATTTCGTAAAATACGTCGAAAAACGTGCAAAACAGTAAACCATTAAGATCATAAATCAAATCATAAAACCACGTATAGAAAACGTATAAAAACATATATGCATGCATCATAAGTTAGAAAGCAAAGTCCACTCATAGACCATAGCATCATCTCTCGACACGCGCGCACTAAAGTTTTCCCGGCTAATCCGCTAACACCGGCTTTTCCAAACCGGTCCAAATCCCATAATAAGGTCACTAACTACTTCATAAAGCTTATACTAAAGCCCCGTATTTTTTTCGAATTTTTAACTATTTCTAACCGAGGCCTAAAATCTTCGGACAGCTCGAAACATATCGAGACGATGTCCGATCGACTTGAAACCAGCGCCAAAATGTTCGTTACATCGAATACTTTAAAAGTCGTGTTGGAAACTTCTCCAAAAGGGGTCCCACGCGTCCTCATAATCCGCCCAAAGGAGATGCGCATAGGAGCCACGCGCTCAGTCACTGTTCATCTTCAACCTGTGATCAACCGGTTCAAACCGGTTCAGCAGACCGGCCGGTTCAACTGAACCGGCGTGAGCGGTTCATCATTATTTTTCATCCAATTTGAATCCTCTTCATCCCAAATGTTTGTCTTAGTCCTTGTAATGAATTTGTGACCTAAAACCTTGAGTTTAAACATTAATATTTACCTCTCCAATTCCAACAGGTGAACCAGCCATGTTTCCCCTGCCGTGCCTTTCCATTTCCGGCCATCTCCCGTCTTGATTTTGACTCCACAAAGTTTTTGGAACCTCAAGAAATAATATTTGATCGTTGAAACAACAAAACAACCGTTAAATCTCAAAACACCATATTTGAATTTAAATTGAAATTCTCGAGACTCTACCTTACCTCCACCGTGCTTCCTTCACCCACTACGCGACTCCCTCTAATCTTAGACAACAATCACGGTCCCCAGAGTAGCTACCTGTGTTTCACCTCTCTCACAATCACATGCTAAGCCTCTCCCTTACCTGGTCACAGAGCACGATTAAATCCTCAGCCTTCCCCTGTTTTTTGTGCTTCGTCACCTATCACACACATTGTTCCCCCCTTAGACACACTTCTGATCTCTCACTTCACCAAAATGAACTCACAACCACGACCCACACTCAGAAATGATCGATTTGTTTGCTGCCCCTGTTTTCTCTCAGTTGAACGATTAAGCCGTTTAAACACAACCGTATGAATTGGCTAGAAGCCATTGGAGGCTGGCCAGGTGTCCTCTAGCCAGTGGTTCAGCCAAAAATATCCAATTACTCAAGCCCAATTGTCCCTATCTGATTGCTCACAATATTTAAACTGCCAAAAGACCATTTTGTCCCTCTAATGTCCAAATTACCGTTTTGTCCTTCGTATTTCGTAAACCGTAACTTTATTTCCCGAACTTCAAATGACACATGCCGCCTGTCGTTGTAATCAAGGGATCGAGACCTACGTAACGATCCTCAAAATACGTGAAATTGACTTGGCGTCCAAAAAAGTCAACAAATTGCCCCTATTTAACGAACTTACCAACGTGCCCTCGAACTTCTGAACGTCATAACTTTTTCCTAGGATGTCAGAATTGGACGTGCCACCTGTCTATGAACTTGTGACGTCCCGAATTATGTCATGGTCATCGGTCAAAGTCCATTTGACCGTCCGAACGAAAAGTCAAAATTTTTGTCCATTCCAAGGGCAAAAACATCATTTTGCACCGTCCGTCCGTACGCATCCAACTAATCACTGATTAACTTCACTAATACATCATTAACAACTAATCAAATCCCGGTTTTTGTAACGGGTCGTTACATGGAGGGTAAAAATGTAATTGTTCTATTAAACTGTTTTTGAACTTATACATTATTTTTGTCCACTCAGTCTTTTTGTGTTTTCGATACCCTCCAGGTTGTTGCGGTACGGGCTGTTGGTTGAGAGATACGGAGACATCACACCCGCGATCCACAGTAGTTCGGTGCACTCTAGGAAGTCCTGTTACTTTTGGGATGGTTGGATCAAGAATCCCTTGTCCGACTTACGTGTCACATGAAGGTTGAACGTCAGTTTAGCCTTCGTGTCATGCGTAAGTCAGACGGGATCAGGATTTAGCCCTTAATCCCGTGGGATTAGGGGTGGGTCCTAACATCATTAATTAAGCATTATTTTATATTATTTTATACCCTTTATACTTGACTTTTTATATTAAAATAATAAATAATTAGATAAAATAATTTTTTTTTTGTGATATTTTTGTTTGAATAAATAAAATTTGTAATTTGGAGCATTTTTGTGAAAGAATCGTCTCAATCGGTATTATAACGAAGAAATTATGGACGAAATTCGGCGGAAATATTAATTAAGTTATAAATTAATTAATTTTCATTTTGTCTGCAGCCCAAATCCATTTTAAAACAAACCCAGCAGGCCCAAATCAAGCCCAGTCGCCCCAGCCCACATGCGCGACCCAAGCCCACGTCACAGCTCCCCAGCCCAGAATTCCCGTCGGCGCGCGCTTTCCGAAGCAAGCTTCTCACGATCGGCACGCGCATACCAAAATTGGGCGCCTTCTTCAGCGCGCGCCTGCCGACATGTGTCCCTCCTTTCCAGCCTGGGCGAGCCAAATATTCTTCCCTTTTCTGGCTGGTTTCTGACAAATCCCAACCAGCAGCACTATTGAACATTTCTTTTGTTTTTTTTTAAACATCTTTTCCCCAAAAAACCACCCAATCTCATCATTTCACTTTTGAATATTTTTATTGTAATTTTTATTTGTTTTTATTTATTTTTTAGAGTGTAATTTGATTTTTCTCCCTATAAATAGGAGTTCATTTCACTTGTTATGGACACTTCTTAGAGGCACACATTTGAGCCTTCCTTAAGAGAGACTTTGGAAAAATATTTCCAATACAAAGTTTAGAGTTTGAGTCCATATTTCCCGCGTTTATTTCCTCCATCTTCACAAGGTTCCGTCCGCTGTCGGAGAACCGTGTGAATAACAATCCATTGTTTTCATCCGCCTTGAAAGTATAACAATTGCTCTCCATTTACTTAAACTCTTATTTTTGTTATTGGTTTTGATTATAGTTCAATATATGTGTGGTATTTTCTTGCTAATACTTGTAAGTGTTAAATGCAATCTCCATGTATCTTACTTTATGAATCTTAGTTATTTTATACATTTTAGTGCTTCATACTTCAATTTGATGTTAAGTGTTTTATCCGCTGTCGGTGCATTTAGAGTAAAATTGAAGAGACTTAATGTTGATCGTTGTCGGCGCATTTAGTAAAAAACAAAAGGTAAATCATATTGTAAGTGTCGGCCGCTGTCGGTGCATTTATAATATTGAAAAATGTATAAAGATAATTAAGACGATTAAGGTAAAATTCGTGATTGTTTTAATATTTACAATTATTAGAGTGTTGGTAAGATATGTGTTTTAAGAAGGTCACTTGTACATAAGTTAGAGTAGAAATAGAATTAGTTCATATATGTTTTTACTTGTATTTTATATTTACAACCCTTCAAAACCCCCCATATAATTCTTTATTCTTTTATTTAATTATTTTATTCTTTATTCTTTAATGCTTTATTCTTTATTCTTTTTTTCCCTTTATTCTTTAATTAATTAAATCTTTGATTATTTAATTCTTTGATTATTTAATTATTTAATTCATTAATTTATCCATTATTCTTCTCACTAACATATTATCAATGTTCCCTAATTTCCCTGGTTAAGAACGATCCCTATTTACCAATACTACGTCTACACAAAAAGGGTTTAAATTACATAATACTCGAATTACGTGTTTAATTTGATGCGTAGTTTGGGCGTTGTCACTTACACAAATGAACCAAAACCATAAGCTTACTCAAGTGATTGACTCAACTAATCAAAATTTATCATCTTAAGCATCATAAGGTCTTTATGAAGGTTGTAATGGGGCTAAGTTTAAAGGTAAGGAATATATAGGATAAGTGGTGCTTAAATTCGTTGCAAGACTCAATAGACTCCCAAAACATATCATAACTTCCCAACCTTAGTACAATGATGTCAATAATTCTATCCTTCAAGCGTAGGCCAAGTTTCATCATGTTGGGCTTTGCATTCATTCTTTGGTGTCGGATTTACAAATATACGACTTAACTCAAACATTACATAATTAAACCTTATTACCTTGATAGAGACTCGAAACTTTTTTTTCTTTCTCTTTTTTTCCTTTCTTTTTTTAAATTTTTTATTTATTTTTTTCTTTTCATATATCAAGGTAATAACATATGCCAATAATACAACAATATTTGAGTAAGTAAATCCACATAATACACATAAAAATCTTCAAAACATCATCATTTTTTCTTCACGCTATTTTCATGTCTTTAACCGAGTCCTTGGAACAAGGGTAAAGGATGTCTATACTAAGCTCAAGTGTTTAGATAATCATGGTGATGAAAGAAGGGCTTAATGTGGGCTCAAAGGGGTTAAAACTAAGGGGGCCTTAACTTGTGCACACAAAATGGGGAACATGAATGTTGAATTTATGGTGCTAACCCTAATGCCTTAATCATATCCAAAATCAGAGAGTTTACTGACTTAAAGCTTTGAAAAATCACAAAGAATAAGTTCTAGTACTCTAGAGTTCATTAAAAGTTATGACGAGCAGTTATGAGACATATGTAATGACACGACCCATCCCCCAATCTCCCATGGGTTAAGAGATGTGCCACGCTCCCGGCTAACCCACGTGTGACACGAAGGCCAAACATCCGTCTAACCTCCATGTAACACGTAAACCAGACAAGGGATTTCAAGTCAGCGCTCCAAAACTAACTTCCGGCTTCCCAGAGTGCGCAGAAACCACTGTGGATCGCGTGTGTGATGTCTCGGTCTCACCAACAACAACCCGCACCGCATCAACCTGAAGGGCATCGAAAAATCGAAAAGACTGTGAATGGACAAAAATAAATAATAAATTAAGAAAACAGTTTATAAGAAAAGACAATTATGCCCTCTATGTAAAACCAATGCATGCATGAGAAGACCATTTAATTTGCAAGATAAGAAAACTGTTTACGAAAACCATCATTATATCACATAAATCCAAAACACATCTCAAAACACATTTCAATCAATCGAACCTGCTGGATCTCAACAATTCTTTAAACTCAATATCAATCCGAGTCTTTAAACTCAACAGGCCTTCCCGGGTAATCAACAAGTCTTTAAACTCCGTGTAACGACCCGTCTCAAATTCCAGAATTAGATTAGTGACTAATCAAGGATTAGTGAGGTTAATCGGTGATTAGTTTAGCGAAATCGAATGAACGGTGTAAAATGACCATTTTGCCCCTGATTGTGAGTAAAATGTTGACTTTTGACCCGGGAGGTCCGAGGACCGTTACGTAGATCAGGTCGATACGAATCCGTAGACAGGCGGCACGCCGAAATCGGACGTCGAATGAGAAAGTTATGGTCACGAGAAGTTTAATTTCACTATGCACATATTACGAGGCATGGATTAGGTGGCAATATCTGATTGGGCAGATATTTAGGTGGGACCCATGGATGAGTGACAAGTGTCACTCGTCCCATTGGCCCATAATCCCATTTTGTGGATCTAAATGATGATTGGTTCACTTGGATTATTATTGTTAGGACCCACCCCGGTTTCACCCCGAAGCCCGAGGTAAATCCCGCTCCCGTCTGACTCCCCGACACAACACCCAAGTAAAAACTCACTCAAACCCAGTCAGACGCAGGAGTACTTAAACAAAAGCTCCCAAAGTTATCATGTACAGAGCATAGTACTAAAATACAAGGAACTAAAAACCGATAAATTACACGCACACGGAAGACTTTAAACTACTCCGGGACCCCTCGTGTGACTTCTATGCCTCGGTCACTGCCTCGACGTCAAGACCCGGCGCTCGCTCCACAACCTGGAGGGCAGTTTAAAACAGAAAATGTGAGTGGACCATAATGAAAGAAATGTTCTAAAACCATTTATCAGAAAAACCGACTTTAACCCTCCGTTTTGAAAACCACATGCATAACCAACAGTTACTAAACAAAACCTCATAAGAAACAGAAACACTATAAACAGTTAGAAAAACCAGAGCATGTGAAATTCTCAAACTGTATCATCAATCATGAACATGAAATCATCATTTTCTGATCAAACCTGCTGGACCTATCCGAGTCTTTAAACTCCCGAGTCTTTAAACTCAATCCAGGCCTTAATCATATCCGAGTCTTTAAACTCCCGAGTCTTTAAACTCAAGGCCTACGAGGGAAATCAATATATCCGAGTCTTTAAACTCTCGAGTCTTTAAACTCAATCCGGGTCTTTAAACCCAATCCGGCCGGTCCCCCGTCACATATATCCGGGTCTTTAAACCCAATATCCAGATCCAGAAAATCCAATCCCAAAATCATTTGAAAACCATTCACCAATCCACATCCAAACCCGAATCTGAAATCACTGGTCCGGTGCCCTTCCGGCATCCAGAACCGTCATTCCAAACCCAAATCCGGAATCCACTTTTCAACTTTAAAACCAAATTCCATTTCCGAAATCCGATTCTAAAATCGAAAACTTTAATCACCAAATCATAGTTCGAAATCCCTTTATAAACATTTAAACCACTTATCCACTGAAATCCCAAATCCATAACCTCATATTCAGAAATCACACTTTTCTCTTAAAACGTGCTGAAAACCGAACTTTCTCAAAAACCGTGCAATTATGTAAAATCAACAAGGCATATCCGATAAACATAAAATCATAATTAAAACCATAAAACAATTATAGAAAACAGTTATGCATGCTCGAGTTTAGAGAAAGGGTCCACTCACAATACTGAGCCCTACTCGCGTCCTGAACGTCCTGTACGTTCCTCGGCTTCCTCGGGAAATCCCGATCCTGTCAACAATCACCAAATCACATCACTAACACGTCTACGAACATTCACCTAAATTTCCTCAAAATTCCCCGAATCCTAAACGTAAGAACCCGGGACCCTAAACCTTCACCCTCACGGAACTAAACTCAAACGACTTCCAATTGACTCGAAACCAACTCCATTGAACTCACCATAACTCCTAGACCAAAAACCATGTTGACCATTTTCCCCATCGCCGCCGCACGCGCCCCCACGCCCCGCCCAAAGTGGCTGCGCGTGGCCCTCACGCGCCAGCTACAGTAGCATCATCAACCTCGACTCACTGTGTTGAACCGGCCGCTGCAGGCTGAACCGGCGAGAACTGATCTCCGCCGTCCGACCATCAATTCAACCTCTCTTTTCTCTCACAGCTGCGTCCAGACCTGCCCTATCTCTTCCCGTACTCCGTTCACCTCGACACGGCCTCTACACCGTCGACTGAAGCTCGAAATCAGACGGCCTACTTCCCCTGTTTTCCTTCCCGGCCACCCAGTACACCTCCCTTCACGGTGGCTACACCAAACTCTTCCCTGGACCTCTCTAAGCCTAACCCAGCTAACCAGAACCGTCGACTCACTCCCCAGCTTCACGACTAGCCGTTCGAACCTCACGGCTAAAACAGAGCACACAAGCGCATTCCGTCGTGCTGGCCGCCACTGTGCACCACCCGTCACGGCATCACCACCAGGAGATACCCAAGTCTCCCCTGAGTCACCTAGATCACCCTAGACTCATCGATTCGGCCTCTAGACTCACGACTCTCACTTTGAACTTCGACGGGAAAACAGAGTATCGAACACAGGACTTAGGAATTACCTGCAATTGGTCACCGCCGTACTCGCCGCCGCGTTCCCTGGAGTCCCCAGAGCTACCTCAGCCTCCTCTCGAGTTCCCTTGCACCGTACACGGCCACCGCACCACCGCAAGTCCTCAGCCTTCTCTGTTTTCTCTGAATTCCCCGTGGCTCCCAACCGCACCACCACACGACTTCCTCACCCCCCAAACTTCTCACCGTCTCTCTTCCACTCTCTGGACACTCACACACACTCACAACTCACCAGAACCCGTGATCAACCTTTCAAACCTCTCAATTCCTTCCCTTTGTTTCTCTCTGTGTCGAGGAACACACACGAGCACACACGGTTGCACCCCAAATAATGGAACCGCGTACACACCAGAGAACCCCCCAGAACCCACTACACACTTGCCACATGTCACCATCCCCCACTCTCTCTCACCAACTGGCTCCATCCCAGCCGTCCATTTCTTTCTTTCTGCACAAATCCCAATGTGCAGAAAGACCAAATTACCCTTCTTTTAATTCCTTTTTACGGTTTTGCCACTAACTTCCTAGACCCATATCTCTCGCCTCGTAAGTCCGATGAATACGTGCCGCCTGTCATCGAACTCAGGACGACGAAAGCTATCTAACCATGCTAGGTCAACCTACCAAAACTCATTCGTACAAAAAGTCAACTATTCCCTCTAATTTACCCAAATTACGGTTAAGCCCTCAACCTTCCGAACATCACAACTTCCTCCTCGGATGTCGGAATCGGACGTGCCACCTGCCTATAGATCCGTGACGTCCTAAACTACGTCTTGGTCACTGGTCAACACCCAGTTGACCACCTGAACTAAAGGTCAACGTTTTAGCCCAAACCAGGGGCACCGATTAACCTCACTAATCACACCTTAATCAGTCTACTAATCCCGGCTTCCGGGACGGGTTGTTACAATTATATATATATTTTCCTACCCACTTCTCATATCCACCCTTCATCTCATCTAATCTCTCATCTCTGTCGTCCATCTCCCTTCTCTATTACCATTATCAGCCTCACCATATCTTCTTCTTCAAACAACCCGAACACCCCATTCTTCATGCTCCCTAAGAAAAACACATGACACACCACCCCACCACCACACTTGCATCCATACGTTCTTGTGAGGATTAATGAGAGACTGAGAGTGACGAGGACGGCGGCCCACGACGGTCCACGGTGGGGGTGAGTCAAACCGAACCCAAGAACCCAGTTTTATTTTGAAAATTGAAAGTTGAGTTTTGATTGATGTTTTGAGTCCGTTTCAATTTTATTGAGACCTAGGGACCAAGACGACACGATGAGGATCGATTTTAATGGAAATGGACGCCTGGAACGACTGAAAATCGAGCTTGAAGATCAAGCTTACGGTTTGTTCATGGAAAGTATGGATTCACTTGGTTTTCTTGTGTTTTTAGGACGTAGATCGATAGGGTTTAATTCTAGGAACCTATTGGGATAAAAATGGACAAGATTGGATCAAAAATAAGAGAGATTGGACACTGAACCGGCCACGTCGGTCCAAATCGGTTTGGTCCGATTCGAACCAGGCGAACCGAGTTTGCTGGAGCTTGCTGGTGACACTGTAACAGGCGCGTGGCTTTCACGCCCAGCCCTTTTGGGCGGCGCGTGAGGGCGCGTGGAGGGTAATTTGGGGATGTTGTCAACATTACTTTTAATCTATTTGATGTAACAACATTTTGGGACTGTTTTCATGTCGATCAGACACCGTTTCGATATTGTTTGAGACATTCGAAGGTTTAGGATCGAGTTTAAAAATAGTTAAAAATTCGAAAAAAAATACGGGACTTCAATGAGAGGTTAATAAGGTAGTTAGTAACCCTCTAGATTGATTTGGACAGGTTTAGGAGTCCCGATGACAACGATTAGCCCGAGGAGGTTTACGATAGGAAAATTGAGGCGGCAGCTTAGGACGGTCTGTGAGTGGACCTTAATTTCTAAACTGTGATGCATGCATAAATGTTTTATATGTTTTATGGATATGATCCTATGATGTTGATTTGGATATTGGTGAATTACATGGTTTCATGCATTTCGAGGCGATTTACGTGCTTGCACATAAATCGAGGTTCACGGTTTTGCACTAACTATATGTACTTATGGTTTTAGAAATGGTTTAATGAAATGGTTCTGGATTTGAAAAGGTAAACTCGGGTCCAAGACCCATTTGTTTTGGAAACCCTCGTACTCGAAGTCCATTTAGTTACGTTTTCGGGCCAGAGGCCCAATTGGTTCGTGAATCGATTTCGGATTTGAAAATATGGAATCGGGCACAAGACCCATTTGATTTATAAAATCTCGAACTTGATGTCCATTTGATTTAACAAGGCATCGGGCCGGAGGCCCAGTTGGTTTACGTGCCGGGCTCGAGGCCCAATTAGTTTGCGTATCGGGCTCGAGGCCTAGTTGACTTACGTATTGGGCACGAAACCCATTTGGTTTATGAAACCGGGCACGAGGCCCATTTAGTTTACAAAATCGGGCATGAGGCCCAGTTGGTTTATGAATTCGGGCTTAGGGCCCAGTTATGGTTTACGGTTGTGATTTCGGGTCAGGGACCCCTAAATGGATTTCTGGTTCATGACGGTTTATGGGGACCGGGCATGAACCTTTGAAAGGTTTTAAGAATGATTTCAAATGGTTTTTCTTATACCATCCTTTGTATATGGATTGTCTCCTCCAGGGAGGTTCGTTGGCCTAGGTGGACCCCAGAGTAGTCACGGAGCACTGACTAAGTGGAGTCGCCCCCGTTGGGTTCCTTACTCTAAAAAAGGCTATGGATTATAACCCCCAGGGTGGGTCATTGATCTACGGATATTGACCTGAGTGGACCCTAGGGAGGTTTGAGATTTGAGACCCCGGGTAGCATGCGCGTAGCTCTAGATACCGTGACAGGATTGGTTATATGATAGTTATGATAAACATGATTTCTTGGTTTTGCGAAATTGTGTTTTATGGATAATAAATGGATTTGGGCTGAGTTCCCACATATGTTTACTATGTTATGGATTTCTATAAATGGTTTTGGGCAGAGGCCCGTGTAACTAGAATTTACGGAATTTGGGGCTGAGACCCTATTAATGTTTATTTAAACATATGTGGTTTGGTAAATGGTTTTCCTATGCATGCATGCTTTTTAGTAAAGGTCATAAAGGTCTTTTATGAAATTTGTTTTACTAAACTTAATGTTTTTCGCCCACTCACAGTCTTTTCTGTTTTCACTGCCCTTCAAGTTGATTACTGGTGCGGACTGTAGCTGTAACGACCCGTCCCGAATTTTGGGATTAGATTAGTGAGATTAATCGGTGATTAGTGGGGTACTTTCGGACGGACGGTGCGAAATGACGATTTTTCCCATAAAATGGGCAAAACGTTGACTTTTTGTTCTACCGGTCAAATGGACTTTGGCTGATGATTGTGACATAGTTTTGGATGTCACGAGTTCATAGACAGGTGACACGTCTGATTCCGACATTTGAGGAATAAGTTATGACGTTCGGAAGTTCATGGGTATTTTGGTAATTTGGTTTAAATGGGTAAATAGTTGAGTTTTGAGCTGGGAGGTTCGATGGCCGAGGGCCAAGGACCATTACGTAGATCGGGTCGATACGAATCCATAGACAGGTGGCACACCGAAATCGGAGTTCAAACAGGAAAGTTATGGGTCACGGAAGTTCGATTGCACTATGCACGTATATCGAGGCAATGATGAGGTGGCAATATCTGATTGGGCAGATATTTTAGTGGGACCCATGGATGAGTGACAAGTGTCATTCATCCCATTGGTCAATTCCCTAAAAAGTGGATCTATATTAATTAAATATTATTATTATTATTATTTTATAATTAAACCTCACTCACCTTCCATCTCCACCCTTCATCTCATCAACTCTCTCAATCTCCACCGTCCATCCCATCTCCCTCTCACCTAATCACTAACATCCTCCCTCTTTGTTTTCTCACAAACCCGAAACCACCATTTCTCCATTTTCCTTGAACAAACACACACACACACACACACACACACACACACACACACACACACACACACACACACACATACACACACACACACACACACACACACACACACACACACACACACACACACACACACACACACACACACACCACATCACACCACCACCATCACCATACATCAACACGGTTGTGTAAGGAATGATGAAGGACTGAGAAAGACAGGGATGACGGTCCACGGAGGCTCACGGCCGGGGAGGGGTAAGTTGACTAAACCCGAGAGCCATTTTCCATTTTCAAAAATTCAAAGTTTAATTTTGGTTGATGATTTGAGCTCCTTTCAATTCTAATGAGACCTAGGGACCAAGGAAACTTGAGGAGGATCGTTTTCGATGGAAATGGAGGGCTAGAAGGCTAGGAAACCGAGCTTGAAGATCAAGCTCACGGCTTGTTCATGGATGGTATGTTTTCGATGGACTCTTTTGTGTTTTTAATAGCTAGGAAGTTTAGGTTTGATGCTAGGAAGCTTTAGGAATCAAAATGGACAAGAATGGACCGAAAATGGATGAGATTGGGCCTTGGACCGGTCCAAACTGGTCCGGCCCGGTTCAAAACCAGAGGACCGGTTTGACAGAGGTTAGGGATGAACAGTGCTCTGGCGCGTGGCTCCCACGCACAGCCCCTTTGGGCGGCGCGTGAGAGGTCCGATGGGGAAGGTTCCAACATGTGAAATACTCTATTCAATGTAACGAATATTTTTGGACTGGTTTCGTGTCGATCGGACACCGTCTTGGTAATGTTCGGGACATCCGAAGATTTAGAATCGAGTTTAAAAATAGTTAAAAATTCGGAAAAATTACGGGGCTTCAATGAAAGGTTAATAAGATAGTTAGTAACCCTCTAGATTGATTTGGACAGGTTTGGGAGTCCCGGTGACGACGATTAGCCCAGTGAGGCATACAACATGCAAACCGAGGCGGCAGTTTAGGACGGTCTGTGAGTGGACCTTGATTTCTAAACTATGATGCATGCATAAATTTTTTATATGGTTTATAGATGTGATTCTATGATGTTGATTTGAATGATTGGGAATTACATGGTTTCACGCATTTCAAGGCTATTTACGTGCTTGCACGTAAATCGAGGTTTACGATTTTGCACCGATTTTCTGTGCTTATAGTTTTGGAAATGATTTCATGAAATGGTTTTGGATTTGAAAAGGTAAACTTGGGTTCGAGACCCAATTATTTTGGAAACCCTCGGACTCGAAGTCCCTTTTAGCTACGTTCTTGGGCTAGAGGCCAAATTGGTTCTTGAATCGATTTCGGATTTGGAAATATAAACCGGGTACGAGACCCCTTTGATTTACAAACTCTCGGACTTGAAGTCCATTTGATTTAACAAGACATCGGGCCGAAGGCCCAATTGGTTTACGTATCACACTCGAGGCCCAATTGGTTTACATATAAGGCTCGAGGCCCAGTTGACTTACGTATCGGGCACGAGGCCCATTTGGTTTACGAAATCGGGCACGAGGCCCATTTAGTTTACGAAATTGGGCACGAGGCCCAGTTGGTCTATGATTCAGGCCAGATGCCCAGTTTGTATGCGGATTCGGGCTTAGGGCCCAGTTATGTTTTAAGATTGTGATTTAGGGTCAGGGATCCATAAATGGATTTTTTGTTCATGACGGTTTATGGGGACCCGCATGAACCCTTGAAATGTTTTTATGGTTCATAACGGTTTATGGGGACCGGGCATGAACCCTTGAAAGGTTTTAAAAATAATTTCAAATGGTTTTTTGTATACCATCCTTTATATATGGATTGTCTCCTTCGGGGAGGGTCGTTGGCCTGGGTGAACCCCGGAGTAGTCACGGAACACTGACTGAGTGGAGTCACCCCGTTGGGTTCCTTACTCTCAGAAAGGCTATGGATTATAACCCTCGGGGAGGGTCATTGATCTACGGACATTGACTTGGGTGGACCCTGGGGAAACTTGGGCTTTGACACCCCGGGTAGCACGCACGTAGCTCTAGATACCGTGATAGGATTGGTTATATGAAATTGTATAAACATGATTTCTTGGTTTTGCGAAATTATGTTTTATGGTTGATAAATGGATTTGGGCTGAGATCCCACATATGTTTATTATGTTCTAGTTTTCTGTAAATGGTTTGCACAGGGGCCTGTATGTTGATTAAACATATGTGGTTTGATAAATGGTTTTACTTTGCATGCATGCTTTTTATTGAAGGGCATAAAGGTCTTTATGAAATATGTTTTATAAACTCTTATTTTTGTCCACTCACAGTCTTTCTGTTTTCAATTCCTTTCAAGTTGAATACGGTGCGGACTGTAGCAGAGACCGAGACATCACATACCTCCTCCGGATCCTAGCGTACTCTGGAAGCCTTCGGGCTAAAGGTTAAAATTTTCCCTGATCTGACACTCCGTGTCAGACGGGATCAGATGTGTCCCTCGTTAATCTCGGGGGGATTGGGATGGGTCCTGACAGTAGCAGAGACCGAGACATCACACTTCTCCACTGGATCCTGGTGTACTCTGGAAGCCGGTCGGGCTAACGATTTTAATTTTCCCTGGTCTGACACTCTGTGTCAGACAGGATCAGGAGCGTCCCTAATTAATCCCTGGGGGATTGAGATGGGTCCTAACACTCCGAGTCTTTAAACTCAATAACAAGCCTCGGGGGAAATCAATAACCGAGTCTTTAAACTCAAGAATCTTTAAACTCAAATCACATATAGGGCCCTCCCCCGTCACAATCAATCACCGGGTCTTTAAACCCAAACCAGATCCAGCAAATCCAATTCAAAACCATTTCAAAATCATTTTATCAAATCCAAACGCATAAGTCAAATCCATATCCGAAATCATCATTTCGAAACCAAAATCCAAATCCAGAAATCCATCCAAAATCACAGTTAAACCAAAATCCGAAATCATATTTTATCAAAATGGGTCTCATGCCCGAATTCACTTTCCAACTCCAATATCATGTCATTGAATCATTAAAAAAACACAATACGTATAACAATATAAAATCATCCATCAAAATTATCATCAAAGCATAACATAAATAAGATTCTCGAAATACGTGCAATTACGTCAATCACATCGAAACACGTGTAAATATAGAAATCATAAATATCGCAATCATAAGCATATAAATCGTCTATAAAAAACATGTAAAACATTTATGCATGCATCATAATTTAGAAAACAAAGTCCACTCACAGACCATCCTCGTTGTCGCCTCGATACAATACGCCTTTTTCAGCTAATCCACCATCACCGGACTTCCCGAATCTGTCCATATCACATTCTTAGGTTACTAACTACTTCAATAACCTTCCATTAATTTCCCGTAATTTTCCTGAATTTTTAAATATTTTTAAACTAGATCCTAAACTTTCAGACATCCCAAACTATATTGAAACGGTGTCCGATCGACTCGAAACCAATGCCAAAATGTTCATTGCATTGAATAGAGTAAAATTCATGTTGACCTCACCTTGGAAATTAGTTCCACGCAACTTCACGCGCCGCCGCAAGCGGCTGCGAGTGAAACCCACGCGCTTGCACAGTGATTGATACAATGCATTGTTCTCGCCTGATTTCCTTGCAATTGGGTTCTTCGACCCACGACGCAACCCAGTTAATTCTCCTTCAATTCAACCTTGTGTCATTCAATTCTTTCATTGGATCTCATCTAATTCATGTTAATTGAAGGTCTGTATACTTAATTTTGTGAATTCATAACTCTAACTATCCAATTTCCAAGTCGATCTCTGATCGGCTCTAACTTCAAGTTCATCGAATTTCAATCAAATTATTAAATCCAACCAACCAGGAAGTAGTCTAGGGTCCTTATAAACATAATTCCAAGACCAATTTCACTGTTCTTACCTCCAATTACACGAACACAAGCTTGCGATTTTCCGAATTCCGCCACGTCTGTTTGTGGCTTAAATAGCTTCAAACCTTGAGTTTCTCGATTTGGATCGACTATTAGAAATTCCAGAAGTCCCATTCTGCGTCCAATTTCAGTGTTTGAGGGCTACAAGTTGAAATTTGAATTTCTAATTTCTAATTTCATAGGTTTTGTTTCGGGTTTTGGGCTCTGTTTTCCCCCCTTTCATTCCTGTCCTCTTCTCACGATTTCACCCCCTCAATACCACTCGGGTCTCATATTTTTAGCCTGAGGAATTTTGGCTTTTGCACTGATCAAACACAATCATTTATGGACTTGTAATTTGTTTTCAAATGTTTTCGCCACCACCCACACCAAATCTCACGATCACACACGTGCACCACACACTAATCCCTTGCTCATAGTGACATGTCTCACTTAATAACCTAAGTGAGTCACCCAATTGGCTGATTCATCACATGGCCACTTCAAATTACCATTTTTCCCCTGCAACACATAATTATCAAAATGCCCCTCATGGTTCTAGACCTGTAACCTCCACATCCGAACTCCAATCTCGACATGCCGCTTGTCTACGGACTCATGACGTCCCGAACTATGTCAAAACCTTCAGCCAAAATCCGTTTAACCGCCCGAGCTAAAAGTCGATTCGCCCATTCCAAAGGCAAAACGATCATTTCGCACCATCCGTCCGAAATCACCCAACGAATCACCGATTAATCTCACTAATCCCTCATTAATCACTAATCTAATCCCGATTTTTAGGACGGGTCGTTACATTGCTTCCTATTATACTATTTTGGTAATAGCTTACGTTCGTGTATGGGCAACCTGCTAGTTTTATAGCTATAATGAAATGCTTTGAACAATAAATTTTTTTGTACTCTTGTATAGAGCTTTTTCATAAGAGTCAAATAATAACCCATGTTCATTTCAACTTTTCTGATGAAAGACTTGCATAAGGTCAAGTAATTATTTTTTTTAATACAAGAATATTGGAAAAAGGAATTACATGATATAGTCATTAGCGAAGAGAAATTACATAATATAAATATATCTTGAAAAAAGTCGAATCCAAAATTTTTTACACAACAAATGAAAAGAAATAATATTATGCTATAGTATTAAGTGGCAACCAAGTCTTATCTCATTCCTTTGGAATTAGAGCTTACAGATGGAAGTGGTGACCCAACAGGGAAGAGCGACTCTATTATGAAAGAGTCAGCAGACTACGGCCATCTCTAAGACACATTATGGATTCATTTTTTTTTCTTTTTCAATTTGAGAGTAAAACTCAATGTTCAAAAAGGCGCTAGGCGCTCCCAGGGCAGCGAGTAGGGGCCTAGCGCCTAGGCGGCTAGGCGGGCGCCTAGGCTTTTTTTTTATTAAAGGAAAAAATCAATTAATTAATAATATAATACTATACTATAAATATATTCACATTCACAATATCATAGTAAGTACAAATATAAAATCAATTCATTAATTATAATGAGGGTAATTGCTTAATTAATTAATAATTAATTAGAGTTAATTCATATTCACACATCAACTCACTATATAGTCTTCGACTGGTCCACTCTAGCAGGCTAGCAGCCCACTTAACCAACCCATTTAACCAATTGAGTGTTAAACTCTCTCACATTAATTCTCAGCAACCGACTTTTTTTCTTCATTGACTAAAGCAATTGCAGAAGAGCGAGGGACAGAAACCAAAGACAAATATAGAGACCATGTCCACTTATTCTTCTTCTTCTTCTTCTTCATCGACTTAAGACCGAGACCAGAGGTTAAAGCCATGAACAATCAAGACAAAGAATTAAAGAGAGCAAGTCATCGACTCCATCTCCAGACCCCCGTTCCAGCCATCTTTGACTCGCGAATCCAGATAGAGTCATCGACTACATCTCCACTCCGCGATTCTATATGGTGGTACGATGGTGAAGTCGTGATGAAGAAGACGACGCTGACGCGTTGGTTTCCAAGACTCCAATTGCATGCGCCGGTGATGGTTAAATGGTGAAAGAGTACTGGGTTCTTCTTCTACTTATAAATGTAACATAATTTGAGTGAAATTTGGGAGTTGGGTGATGGTGAGTTGTGTTCTACTGTAAGTTTGGTGAAATTTTTTGTTTCCTTTGCAGAAATTTGGGTAAAATTTGCAGTGGCTAGCTAGGCGTCACCCAGATGTCTAGGAGCGCCCAAGAGCGGCCAGCCCGAATATGCGTCGCCTAATCACCCTCCCGCATTTCTCTATCGCATACCATATATTCGCAGCGGCGAAGCTCCGCCTAGCGCCTAGGCGGCCGCCTCACCTGCCATTTAGTGTAACGACCCGTCCCGAATTTCTACATTAGATTAGTGACTAATCACGATTAGTGAGGTTAATCTGCGATTCGTTAGGAGAAATCGGACGAACGATGCAAAATGACCATTTTACCCCTAGTCGTGGTAAAATGTTGACTTCAGGTAGTCAAACGGACTTTGACCGATGACTGTGACGTAATTCGTGACGTCATGAGTTCATAGACAGGTGGTACGTTCAATTACGACATTCGAGGGAGAAGTTATGACGTTCGAAAGCTTAAGAGCGTTTTGGTAATTTTGGTTAAAAGAGACTAAATGTTGACTTTTTGACCCGGGTGTCCGAGGGCTGAGGGCCGAGGATCATTACGTAGATCGGGATGATACGAATCCGTAGACAGGTGGCACGTCAAATTCGGACGTTCGACGACGAAGTTAAGGTTCACGGAAGTTCAAGGGTACTATTGCACGAATTACGAGACAACCTGACTTTTGGAATCTAGTGGGCCCCAGATATTTTATGGAGGCCCAATGGATGAGTAACACTTGTCACCCATCCACTGGCCAACCTCATTCATTCATGCATCTTCCCCGTGCATCGATCATTTCTTCATTCAAACTCAAACCCGATCTCATTTCTCACCAAACAAACCCAACCCTTCCCATTCGGCCATGACTGAGACCAGAGAGTGAGAGAGGATACTGAGGACGTGGTGGCCGGCCCAAGACAGCAGCCGCCGTGGACGGCGGTGGAGAAAACCTGAGAGGTATCAGTTTAACCATTTTTTATCCATTTTCCATTTCTGTGATTATGGGCAGTTTGTATCGGTTTTAATGGGTTATTTAGGTTTCTAGGGGGTTGTTAATGAGGTTTTGGTGGTGGTTGATGGCTGAGAAGCCGTGGGAAGAAAAAGGAGAATTTTGAACCATGAGGTTCAAAATGGAACCACGGGATTTAGATGGTTTTGATTAGGTTTAGGGATTAGGTTGGATAGGAAACATGAAAATAGGAATTTAGGGATTGATTAGGGACCAAACGGACGAAAAACGAGGATTGTATGGGCTTGGACCGGTCACGCTGGTCCAGGTGGACCGAATTTACAGGAAAAATCGGGCCGGACCGGTCGGCTGAAGGTTAGGGACGGTCTACAGTAGCCGGCGCGTGGAGCCCAAGCGCAGGCCACTCCTAGGGCGAGTGGGGGTGCGTGCCTCTTCCTTTGGGGAAAGTTTCAACACTTGAAATCTTCTATTCGATGTAACAAACATTTTGGGACTGGTTTTGTGTCGATCGGACACCGTCTCGATAATGTTCGGGGCATCGGAAGGTTTAGGTTCAAGTTTAAAAATAGTTAAAAATATCGGAAAATTACAGGGCTTTAGTAGGAGGTTAATAAGGTAGTTAGTAACCTTCTATTACGATTTGGACAGGTTTGGGAGTCCCGGTGACGGTGATTGGCTCGGGAGAGCCGTATGGCATGCAAATCGAGGCGGCATCTCGGACGGTCTGTGAATGGACCTTGTTTTCTAAATTGGTGCATGCATAAATGTTTATTATATGTTTTAGATACTTTTTTGTGATGCCATGAGTGCATTTGGATGTGTGGTTACGTATAGGCCCGTATTTCGAGGTTTCAGTCCTATACGGGTCTGTATTTCTTTATTGGTTTAAATGAAAAGGTTTTGGATTTCTAAAAGGATAAACTCGGGTATCAGACCCATTTGGTTCTGTCTCGGGCATATGACCCTATTGATGGCCTTCAGGTCTAAATCGTGGTCGCGACAGATGCTATGTGCACGGCGACGGACGATACGAAGGTCGCCTCCTGATTGGGATGTGTTCCTTCCGGAGAGGTCACGATGCACGATTCGTGGTCGGGCAGCCTGGGGAGGCTCGACTTCAGAGTCCTGACGGTTCAGGATATCGATCGGTGATGAGTGCACCATGATCTTGTGGTGGTCGCGTCGGTTGATACATTCACGGCGACATACCGGGATTGAGGGCAGTCCTGGATGGATGGTTGCACACATCACTATGATCGGAGTCATGACTGACCCTGAGATATCGGGCAGGATGCCTAGTTGATGTCATATGTTCGGGCACGAGACCCAGTTTACCTGTATTGATGATTTTGGGTCAGGGACCCTAGATGGATTTCCAAGTTCATGGCGGTTTATGGGAACCGGCATGAACCCTGGAAAATTTATTGTGGTACATGACGGTTTATGGGAACCGGGCATGGAAGATGTTTTATATATATATATATGAATGGCATGGATACTATAGATCATGACGGTTCAGGGGAATCGGACATGAATATTTATGTTATGTATATATATGTTCATATACCTTCCTTTACTTCTATTATCTCCTCCGGGGAGGGTCGTTGGCCTGGGTGGACCCCGGAGTAGTCACGGAGCACCGACTGAGTGGAGTCACCCCCTAGTTGGGTTCCTTACTTTTAGGAAGGCTATGGTTACTATAACCTCGGGTAGGGTCAGTGGTCTGCGGACATTGACCTTGACTTTGAGAAGACTCGGATTGAGACTCGGGTAGCACGCGTGTAGCTTTGGAAATCGTGACAGGATTGGTTGTGTGACTTATATATGATATATGATATGTGGTGTGCACAGGTGTGCACAGGATTTGAACAGTGGCTCGTGTACTTGGTTTCATGATGGTTTTGGGCTGAGTCCCTTATGGACTTGGGCAGTGGCTCGTATACTTGATTTGATTATGGTTTTGGGCTTAGTTCCCACATATGGTTTCCATTTGGTTAAATGGTTTTCGAATGCATGCATACTTTTTAGTGAAGGGTACAAATGTCTTCTTATGAAATGTTTTTATAAACTCTTGTTTTGTCCACTCACAGCTTTTAATGTTTTGACTGCCCTTCAGGTTGACAGTGGATGTGGACTGTAGCGGAGACCGAGATATCACATACCTCATCTAGATCCTGGCGTACTCTGATAGCCCAGGAGGGCAAATGTCGGAAATATCCCTTGTCTGACACTTCGTGTCAGACGGGAGCAGGGTCATCCCGCGTTAATCCCGGGGGGATTGGGATGGGTCCTGTCATTTAGAACCTTGGTAAAATCTTCGAACTCTCAGCATTGACTTTTTATTGTGCTCACGGTCAAATAATTCATTGCAAAAGCATACTTATTGTTATTATTTTTAATAAAGATAATATTTTATATGTCATATCTTTTGCCTATCCTATTTATTTTTTTTTTTGATAAAGTAATCTAAAATGTAAAATAAATTAGCTAATAATATCTTGATAATGAATATAGACGAAAAAAATCTTAATAATATATATGGGTTAAAAACCTCAAGAAACGAGAATCGTAAAATAATACAACTTGCAAGGAAAGTATAATAATCTTTGATTACGATGATTTTAAGAACGATTCTACTTGTGAGTTAGTCAAATAAGACAGTGTGTCAAGCTTTGAAGGCTGTATGTACAATTCTAATGAAGATAATGGTTTCATTACACATTAAATATGAACTTTGCCTTATATAAGAATAAACTCTTTAAAAAAACTATTGGGAGGTATACTATTACGCCGTACTATACTACTATTGATAGGTTTACTATTTTACCGTACTATTTACAAATATTAAATTATTTTTAAATATTTAAAATAGACATATTAGGTTAAGTGCACCAAGAATAAGTCACCTTGTCTCAGTTCTCACTCCCCAAATCCCTTTTCATCTCCCTCATTCTCTACGCATGTTATGAGACCGGACCCCAAGATTAATCAAAATTTCAATCTCACGTTTGCAGCCATCGGCGTCAGTGCCTTTGTTTGAAGAGCCACAAGAAAGGATGTAGGGATCAAAGTCTTTTACAAGAACATGAAAGGTATATAATGAGAAAGACAAAAAAATCTGGGAAAACAAAATATGGGTTTTGGAGATCATAGCTGAAAAAAAAAAATCCCTGTTGATGGATAACTGAAGAACACAGAGGCAAGAGATGAGGGGAAGATCAAATTGTTCAGGCGAAGAAGAATGAGAGAAAATGCTTTCCTGTATCAAAAAATGAGAGAGACAAAAAGAGGGCTTCATAAGATTCTCCTTCTTCCTCACTCTTCTTACCAAGACCAGTTTGGGTCCCAATTCATAAACACGGCAGCCCATCTTCTCCATCATCATCTTTCTCCATCATAGCTCAGTTGCTCGCCAAGAGTTAGACATCGACCAAAACCCAAATTCAACGACCCATAATCCAAATCCAAACACTCAAAATTCCAAACATTCTTTTAAGATAAGGTAACTTGTTTCTGATACAGTTAGCCTAATAAATCTTAAAAATGTGAGCCTAAATTGGAGTGTGACCCTCCTACCCCCAACGACCTCTGCATCCTCTCCCCTCCCTTTTTCTTTTTTCCAATTTTCTCCTTTTTTTTCTTTTGTTGTTTTTCCAGTGTTTCCTTTGTTGTGTGTTTTTTTTCTTGCTTTTTCTTCCCCCCGTTCCCCAAATCCAGGTCATGGAAATCCCCAACGACTTTTGCATCCCCTTTCCCTTTTTCTTTTTTTTGCTATTCCAATTTTCTTTTGTTGCTCATTTCTTTTTTGTTTTTTATTTTTCATTTTATTTTTCGGTTTTTTTTTTTTCGTTTTTTTTTTTGCTAGCCCTCTTATTTCAGTTATGTCCTCCGCTTTTGTAGCGTGTTTCCGGCCCCTCCCACTGTCGAGGCTTTTCCCTCTCCTCCTTTGGAGAATTCCGAAGTTCTCATAGATTTGTCTTCCCACATCCATTTCAGCTTTCTTCCCCTATGCCACAATCTGATCCTCTTCCCTCATCCAATGCTCTCAGTAGCAATGGACCTTGAATACTTTGCCACCGAAGTCCATTTAACAACTCAGTGGCTATTTTGGCATTGGGTTGCTTTCAAAGTGCAATATGCACTCGTCGAATGGATTATGGGAGTGTTTCTTGCGCGGGTGACATGCTCACCTCCATCTTCCGCTGACTTCTTCGGTTTCACCTTCACTTACTTTTCTTCTGGTAGTTCAGTGTTTGCTGGTTCGTGGTGACTGGAGCAACGGGTGATGCGCGGTGGATTGGGCGATGGCAATTTTCCATGTTTTGAATCTATGGTTACTGTAAGACCCGTGCCCTGGAAGGAACGGTGAACAATCCCACATTCCTGCGAGGGGGAATAGTCTAGGAGAGGATGGTGGTGTGCCTTAAAGGTGTAGACACACACCTATCTAGCACTAGGCCTTTTGGGAGCTCAAGTGGCTTTGGGGGGATTGGAATCCCAAAGTTAAGCGAGTTGAGGTTGGTGCAATTCCATGATAAGTGACCCCTTGGGAAGTTGCACCATGAGCTCCCGAAAACAAACCGTGAGGGCGAGACCCAAAGCGGACAATATGGTACTAGATGAGTCGGGTCCTGACCGAGGAGGGTCGGGTCCTGGCCGAGGAGGGTCGGGTCCTAACAATTTGGTATCAGAGCCAAATCCCGACCGGGAAGTGTACTAGCGAGGACATTGGGCCCTACGGGAGGTGGATTGTAAGGACACAGAGGGAACGGTGAACAATCTCACATTCCTGCGAGAGGGAATGGTCTGGGAGAGGATGGCGGTGTGCCTTAAAGGTGTAGGCACACACCTATCTAGCACTAGGCCTTTTGGGAGCTCAAGTGGCTTTAGGGGGGATTGGAACCCCAAAGTTAAGCGAGTTGAGGCTGGTGTAATTCCATGATGGGTGACCCCCTGGGAAGTTGCACCATGAGCTCCCGAAAATAAAACCATGAGGGCGAAACTCAAAGCGGACAATATGGTGCTAGATGAGTCGGGTCTTGACCGAGGAATGTCGGGTCCTGACAGTTACTTTTGGGCTGGTTTATGTTTACGATTTTGGACTTATATACATATGAATTTAGTGTTGTTTGTGTGTATGTTTACGTCACTTTTAAGTCCTATTTGTGAGTTTTCATTGTATTGTGATGTTCGCTTATTAATGAAGTTTTTACTTGGAGGGTGTAGCAAATTGGATTTATATGATTGATTAGTATTTTCGTTAACCATCAGAACGGCGCCGTTCTCACTTGTATGGCAAATTGGAAGTCGCATTTTCCCAGAGTGGAACCCTAAATAGAAACTAATGTCACAAAGCCAATGCGTCGTTACTGCCAACGATTCCATGACGAGCAATGAAGAACCAGCCCAAGCACATGCAGCCAAGAAAACGAGGGAGTTGCCCAACCTCTCAGAGTGTCATTCGTGCCATATGAGAGTAGATATTACCAACGCCAGCGCCAAGAGCAAGCTTCAACTCCTATACAGTGAATGGCGCGTCGTCCTTCTCTGCAAGAAATGCTTCACTCGGGTCGGATCCTCGGAGCTCTGCTCCTATTGCTTCACTAATTCGTCGTTCCAAGACTCTTTCTCATGCCGCCAGTGTAACCGGAGAGTCCACAGGCATTGCCATTCCGAGAATCGAAGCGCTGCCCTCGGGTCCGATTCCCGTTCGGCGTTGGAGTTTTCCGTTTGCGCCGATTGCTGGGTTCCAGAGTCGCTGGCCAAGTGGAGAGGGGTTGTGAGTAGTATGAAGGCTCGGAGGAGTGGAAAAAGAAGAGTTGGTTTGGGGTTGGGATTGGGGAAATCTAGAGTTTTGGCCATGGCTGATGACATCAGGGAAATTGATGATGGCTTTGGTGGCGAAGAGGGCTCAAACAGTGGGAAAGATGAGGATGTTGCTGAGAAGCTATGCTCTCCGAATTTGAGTGTTTGTGGTTGTGATTCTTGGACGGATGTTGGTTGTTTGAAGCTGGATATAGAAGAAGAGAATGAGAATGACGACGATGATGATGGTGATGGGCAATTGAAGGAAGGAGAAGGAAGCTGCTCTAATGGTGTTGACTTGGATTCTCCAGCTTTTGATAAACAAGAGCAAGAAGACTCTGTCTGCATCACAACGCCAAAGAAGCAAATGGGCAAAGCAAAGCTTGATCCTTTTTATTTCAAGTATGGGAAAAGGAACACTGTTGAGCGCCCTTGCTTAACATATAAAAGGAGAGGCCCCAAAACCCCGAATGCTTTCTATACGTTCACATATAAGAGGAGACCCAAAAGCCCCTTTCCTTCTTTTATGTTAACATATAAAAGGAGAAGGAGAACAGTCATCTATTCTTGTGCAATTGGTTCATCTTCAGAGTTGTGGCCAGCATCGAATCAATCTTCATAGCTTCAGGTACAAAGCATTCTCTTCTTCACTGATTTTAGTTTTGTTATTTGATTATTGACTTTCAGCATCATCAAGACAGAACAACATCCTCCTAGATTAAGTGTATACCATTTATTCCTACAAACAAAAAACAGATAGTACTCTCTTGAAAGTTGAAACTACACATGCATTCTCTTCAAAGCTCTTCAAGAGCTCTAGCATATGAAGAATCAAAAACTTCCATTTCATGTTTTTCCACAACCATACCAACATCAACACCTCCATTACCGTTTTTGTTGTTGGAAAAGAGATAGCCCGGGCTTTTTCTATGGAAATGATCTCAAACTTCTTTGGTCTTCCCCATCCAAAATCAGCTGCTTCATAAATCTTAAACTGATGTGAAGAAGCAATATTCTAGCAGCACCAAGCTGGAGTGGATATAAATATCTGGAAACCCAAGTCTGTGCCGTAAAAAATATTCTTGTCCAATATTTTATGGCGTCACTAATTGCAGTTATGGCTACAAACAACTCCATCTTCCCTCAATAGGTCTTTTGTTTGCACAACAGTATTATGGGATGCAATGCAATTCCTAAAATAGGTTGCTGGTAGAGGAGGATCTAACCGAGACCTGCAGTTGACACTAAATGCAATAGCTTTTTTCTCAGCTTTTATTACCTGTGCTTTGATTAAACAAACCAATATCAAGGCATACATTAGAGAAAAAGTGGTCAAATGAAGAACATGATTTTGTTGCTTTTTGTCATCGAAGTAATCAGTACTGATTCTCTAGTTGCTTGCATATTTTTTCTTGTGATTTCGAAGGTTCCCCAAACTGAGTCTTCTGGGCCTTTAAGCTTGCAAGCATTAAGCTTCTATTGTTGGGGCCTCCGTCGTTTAACCAATCACTCAAATAGATTTCTTCCAACCTAGCTGGATCCTTTACGGTCGTTCTGTCAAACGATGGTTTTAGCTCAGCTAAAAGTGATCCATGTTTGCTTATATGAGCCCATGATTTCACAAACATTTTTAAAGACTTGGCGTCCAAGATTCCTTGGTGCATGGATGTTCGGATTGAAAATCCACAATTACTAAAGACGGTGACTTGCAATGTTATCACTGCACATGTTTCGTCAGACGTTTCCAGCAGTTGGGGGACAAAAGGATGATATTCTTTTGGTTCAATGCTAAAGTTGTTGCTTGAAATCAGATGGGGGAAATCCGTATCAGACTCAGCTACTGTAAATGAAACGGCGTTGCCTT
Organism: Prinsepia uniflora; assembly: GCA_032719365.1. Lineage (NCBI taxonomy): Eukaryota > Viridiplantae > Streptophyta > Magnoliopsida > Rosales > Rosaceae > Prinsepia > Prinsepia uniflora. The sequence goes on from CM064875.1 coordinate 61,568,790, forward strand.
TGGTGTAATTGATAAGAGGCTTGGGGAGTCTTGAGGCCAAGTCAGGCTTCCGGCTAGAGGTAGGAAGTGGTGGAGGGTGATTGAGAGAGAGGTTTTCATTTTGGAATATGTCACAGAAGAAGCCAGTATCAACGGAATTAGGCATTTCATAGAAGAAAGGGCATTGGAAGTTTGCATACCTTAGCCAATGCAAGTCAAAGAAGGTTACGGGAAAAGAAATATCATCTGCGGTGGCCGAATCCGTTGAGCTCGCATGAGGAGCCACCCTACAAACTTCAACAACTATTTTCTCGCTGTTAAGGAAATCCTTTGCCAATGAGACCTGGAAATTAGAAGCTTGAGATTGTGTTAATTTTGCCCCTTCTTATAATTACTGCTAGTTGAGATACACTCCTCTCGCTTATGAAGTTTCGTTCGGCTTTTTAATGATGCTTTCATTTTTTTTTCTCCAGTTTTTCATATTATTTTTTATTGGTCTTTTACTGTAGATGTATAAGAAATGCATCAGCGTGCTTCAAATTGCATCACGAACGGGAATTCGTTTTATTTTGCATAAGAAATAGGTGCAATTTTAGATTTGTTACACCATCTAACTCATGTTGTTTTTAACACTTAAAAATACTGTTCCTTTTTTGATGCCGTGATCAAAGAGGCAGTGGTTATGGAGTCCAAGAAGGGGAAATAACAACATACATATTGTTTTGTATTGAAAAATAAAAAGTGATTAATTAAACCCAGTAGAACAGAGAGATATGTTTGGTAGTATTCGTAGTTTGGTTCGTGTGATGATGGTAGGCAGAAAGGGTGGCCCCATTTAGGAGGAGAAAATCAAATCCAACATTCCACAATCATGAAAAGAAGGAAAACAAAATGAGGTAATGTGCAAGGATGAAAATATAAGAAAAACCCCCCAGTACACTAATTCCTTTTAATTTTTTTCTTTTCAATTTTTCAACAAATCTTTGGTTTTTTTTTCTCTTTTTGTTTTTCTAATTTTAAATATATTAATTCATTCCAAATTTTGAACGAAATTAGATCCTATTTTTTCATCTTTTTTCCAATTTCAAATATATTTTGATTTATTTTATCATTTTTCTTCAATTTAATTTTTTTTATTCTTATTGTTATGTTTTAAATAATATTAACATTGAATTATAGTAATTCAATTCAATTTATGTTTATATTTAAGATTTTATATTATTAGTCATCCTCAGAATCATATTGCATCATATTATTCATCATATATTTATTATATCAAATTAATTTTATAATTTTATTAGTCTTATATAATCATGATTGGATATTTAAGTTTTTCCCAAAGTTTCATTAAAATTTTCTAACTTTTAAATTAATTTTCCGTCATTTTTGTTGATCGTAAACGATATCGATATCGATATCGATATTTAGAGCGAGATTTCCGTAAATTTAACTAGCAATATATCCATCGATATCGATATTTCAATCCTTGGTAATGTGTTTAGGCTCCATCTACAGTCGAAATGAGGAGATGAGGGAATGAAGGAGGGTGGGAGTTATAAGTGAGGCGCAGATCCCCGCGAGTTTGTCGAGAAAAGTTGGGCAGGAAGTAGATTTTGGTATGGGAGCCTCAACATATTTGGGTCAGAACAGATTTGGGAGCGTACTTGCCTATGATCAATTGCCCAAAGGGAACCTCAACAGATTTTGGTCTGAAAATTAATATCAAAATCAAAGATATATTATATATCTTTGATTTTGATGTTATACTTAATTATTGGATGATGAATCAAGTTTAGTTGCAGAGAGGAGAAAGGAGGGAGGAAGAAGTTGAAGATTAATTGAGGGGTATTTGAAAAAAAAATTGGTATTTTTAATAGTGTCAGGTGAAATTAGTTGAATGGTGCAATAGACCTAACGTTATATCCATTTTTGGTGCAAAGTAGAACAAATTTATATTCTTGGTGTAATTTAAGACTAGCTGGTGCGTTTCTAGTAGATCTACTGTAAAAAAAAAAAAAACCGTTTTATTATCCCAATGGATGCTTGTTGTTTATTGTCCATCGATTGGGAACTTCCGATTTGGTCAAACTCACTCCATTTATAGCTTGTTTAGTATTAAGGGTGCAATTTGGGCAGGCAAACCCGAACTCATTATGCCCAATCCCTCTTTTCACTTGATTAGGCCTGTTTAAATTAGAAAAAATCACACCGAAAAATTATCAATCAACTTTCATTTTGAATATTGATGGGGTTGAGTTAGGTCGAAATCTTAATTCATCGAATGTGAAAAAACCTCGTGCCCAAAAAAAAAAAGTCCCAACCCGCCAAGCTAACCCAACCCAACTCAAATTCTGATTAAGACCCAACTCAATTTGAGATCAATAATTCATTTATGTACACGTGTAATTTGGACTCCTCACATATGACATATGTATTCCACTAAAATGTGAATACTCTTTCAACTTATGTTGATTTATCTTAACCAATTTTCAATAATTTGTTTATTTTATCATGATTATTACGATAAGTTATATAAAAATTATATATAAAAAAAAATCTGAGCTTTCAATCATTAAGAGACGAATTGTTTTTTTGTTATTTTGTTTTAATAAGATTAGGAGATGAATTGTTGATGGTGTAAACATGTAATTAGGGGACAAGCAATGTTATTAGGAGACTTCCCTGGACGAAAAACAAAGGGAAATCAAACCGGAAAGCAATTCGTAGTTCTCTTCCAACAAGAAGTTTCTGGTCAGACTATAAAATTTCTTCAAGCAATAAACTTTTTAACTCCTAATTGTTCTACTCAGTCACACACACCTTCAAACCTCTGTACTGCGAACGTCTGCCCTTTCTTTCTATTGTGTTAGCAAAGATCCTGTTTTGCCTATCTCTCTCACTAAACCCAGAGAAAATCCAAATACCCATATCGATTTGTTTCTCGGGAAAATCCCAAAACTTGAACCCAGATTCATAAAGTTATGGCGACTCCAAAACCCCAAAGGTCCAGGGAGGAATTGGAGGACATAGTCCTCCGGAAAATCTTTCTGGTGTCGCTGTCGGATTCTTCTGAATCGGATTCTCGGATCGTTTATTTGGAGATGACTGCAGCAGAGATTCTCAGCGAGGGAAAAGAGTTGAGACTCACTCGGGACCTCATGGAGTCGATTCTAATCGATCGGCTGTCGGGCGATTTCCCTTCTGCTGAACAGCCATTTCAGTACCTAATCGGCTGCTACAAACGCGCTCATGACGAGGGTAAGAAAATTGCTTCGATGAAAGATAGGAACTTGAGGTCTGAATTGGAATCTTTGATTATACAAGCCAAGAAACTATCGGTTTCGTATTGTAGGATTCATTTAGGGAACCCAGAATCGTTTCCCAGTTCGAATTCCAATTCGAATAAGTCAAATGCGTCGCCTTTATTGCCATTGATTTTTTCTGAGGGTGGGAGTTCGGTTGATGGATTTGGTGGTAGTAGTGGGGGAATTCAGTGCCCACCTGGGTTTTTGGCTGAGTTCTTCACCGACTCCGATTTCGATAGCCTGGACCCGATTTTAAAAGGGCTGTATGAGGAACTTAGGGGGATTGTGCTTCAGGTTTCGGCTCTTGGAAACTTCCAGCAGCCATTGAGAGCTCTTTATTTTTTGGTCAAGTTACCAGTTGGTGCAAGGTCTCTTGTGAATCACCCTTGGTGGATTCCCAAAGGATTGTACTTGAATGGGCGTGTTATTGAAAGGACTAGCATTTTAGGTCCTTTCTTCCATGTCAGTGCTTTGCCTGATCATCCTATTTTCAAAAGCCTGCCTGATGTTGGGTGAGTGAATTATTGTGTTTATTGTTTACATGTTTATTGAATGGTGCTTGTTCTTTTGTGGCTTACAATTATCTGCAGTTTTTTTGTTGTTGTAATCAAAATCCTTGTTCGCTGTACTGTTTGCAGTTGTTAGACTGTAGAAGCCTGAAACTATTATAGACGGGAAACTGTTATAGACGGTAGAAGCCTGAAACTTTTTTACTGTAGAACCCTGAAACTCCACCCTTCTTGTATCTGTTTGGCTCTAAAGGGGAAAAACAAGTATAAGAGTTAATATTCTTGTTTACTCCCTCCTCTTCTCAATTTCAAGGACACCGTGTTTAGTGATCTTGGGTTGGGTAAACGAAACTGAACCAAGCATAATATTGGCAGATATATGTGCATATTGTTTTCTTGGTCATTGCGTTCGATCCACTCTCTCTTTTGGTTATTAGTTCTTTTTTTTTTCCTTCTCTTTATTGTGTATAAAAGGCAAAGGGTTTCTTAGTAACTAACGGGTTGGTTTTTCTTCATTGATAATACCAGGCTGCAGTGCTTTTCAGAAGCTTCAACCCGTAGACCCGCTGATCTGCTATCTTCATTCACCACTATTAAGACAGTCATGAATAACTTATATGATGGCCTTGCAGAAGTTCTTCTCTTACTACTAAAAAATGCAGACACCCGTGAGAGTGTTCTTGAGTATCTTGCGGAGGTGATCAACAAAAACTCATCGAGGGCTCATATTCAGGTGCTTACTCTGATCATTTGAGATGCAAATCATAATGTTGTTTTTTTGACAAGATTGCAATCTTGGCAAGTAATACTTCAGGCTGAACCATTCTATTTTTCACGTTACCTGAATGTTTCTCTATTGATAACTCCTGTCAATTTTTAGTAAGGAATCTTTTGGATTTTTATGGTATGAACTAATTAGAACTATGGTCACAGGTGGATCCTCTTTCTTGTGCAAGTTCAGGCATGTTTGTCAATCTCAGTGCTGTCATGCTTCGGCTTTGTGAGCCATTTTTAGATGCAAATTTAACAAAAAGGGACAAAATTGATCCCAAATATGTATTTTATAGTAACCGTCTGGAGTTAAGGTGAGGACTTTTTGATTAATGGACATCTCTTTTCTTTTCTGAGTTCTTATCAAGATTTTCACTTGCTAACCATTTTTTTTTTGGAACTACATTAGAGGTTTGACTGCTCTACATGCATCATCTGAAGAAGTTACTGAATGGATTAAAAGAGATAGTGTGGGAAATTCTGATAATGGTGATGGTGTGAACCGCCTTTTACAATCTCAAGAAGCCACCAGTTCTGAAAATAGTGTCAAAATGGAGCCCAACAGTGAAAAAGTTAAATATTCATTTATTTGTGAATGCTTTTTCATGACTGCAAGGGTGCTCAATCTGGGTCTGTTGAAAGCTTTTTCTGATTTTAAACATTTAGCACAGGTAACTGATGTATTCTTTATATATTGGCAGACATGGAATCCTTGCCACGATCAGTAGCATCTGATTGTGTGGTATTTCATGATTTAAGCAAATATTTCATTAAATTCTTTGTGCATTGTTACATGTAAATGATGGATAGGAAATTTGTTTGTGTCAATCCAGGACATTTCAAGGTCAGAAGATACTCTTTCCACACTAAAAAACATGCAAGGCCAGGCTTCTTCTCCACAGTTAGAGATGGATATAGCTCGTCTGGAGAAAGAAATAGAGTCGTATTCACAAGAAAAGCTTTCTTATGAAGCTCAGATACTAAGGGTACGTCTGAATTCTCTGTGCGTGGGTACTTGGATTTTGGATTTTCCTAACTTATACCTAAGCTTGTCTTGATTTTCATGGTGTCTGAAGGCATGGATGCCTACTTAGTGCTAATATATTATAGTTGAATGATTGATTGGGTGTCATTATAGTCCATGCAATGTGCATTATCTTTGAAGGGAAGCCTGTCTGTCAATTCTAGGCCCAGGATGCTTTTAACCTTTCTCTGTTGACATACTTACCTAATTATTTAATTCAGATACTGGTTATTATTTTAATTAGCCTTTTTAGGTTCTCATTACTGTTCCTAAAATTTAAAATCTTTTCTTTAGGATGGAACACTTATACAGAGTGCTCTCACTTTCTACCGGTTGATGGTGGTATGGCTGGTCCGCTTGGTTGGTGGGTTTAAAATGCCTCTTCCATCAACTTGCCCTACGGAGTTTGCTTCTATGCCAGAGCATTTTGTGGAAGATGCCATGGAATTGCTTATATTTGCTTCCCGGATTCCGAAAGCTTTGGATGGGGTCGTGTTGGTATGTTTTTATTTAAGACATTTTTCCAGAAATTGTTCCTTTCATGCTTCCTAGTATTGTCTTCATCCATTTTCGATGTACTTATATTTTTGCTTTGCAGGATGATTTTATGAACTTCATTATAATGTTCATGGCAAGTCCAGAATATATTAGGAACCCTTATCTAAGAGCAAAGATGGTTGAAGTCCTCAACTGCTGGATGCCTCGTAGAAGGTGGTTCCATGTCTCCGTTAACATTGTATCCTTCCATTTTTTTTTTTGGTAAATATGTCTGCTTTCATTTTGAAGATGATATTTATTTATTTAATAAATTTGCATTACATCTGCAGTGGATCATCTGTTACTTCTTCCCTATTTGAAGGGCACCAACTGTCTCTTGAGTATCTTGTGAAGAATCTCTTGAAGCTATATGTTGACATCGAGTTCACTGGTTCTCACACGCAGGTGAGTGGTCATATGATCACGTGTCTGTTACTGAAGGACATAAGTTTCAATTCACTTGGAATCTCCATTATTTATCTTTTTGATTGGGGTGTTTGTTTTTCAATTGTGCAGTTCTATGACAAGTTTAACATCCGCCACAATATTGCTGAGCTTCTTGAATATCTGTGGCAAGTACCCAGTCATCGAAATGCATGGAAACAGGTAGAGAATTTCATAGAATTTATATGTCATGTTCTAAGTCTATGACCTTTTCGTACTCTATTTTGTTTACCGCATGTATCCTTGACTGCATTAAATTTTTTACTGTTCCAGATTGCTAGGGAAGAGGAGAAGGGTGTTTACTTGAATTTCTTAAACTTCTTGATCAATGATAGCATCTATCTTCTGGATGAAAGTCTTAACAAAATTCTTGAACTCAAAGAACTGGAAGCTGAGATGGCAAACTCTGCAGAATGGGAGCGAAGACCAGCTCAAGAGAGGCAGGAGAGAACCCGCCTATTCCATTCTCAAGAGAATGTTGGTTTCATCTTCACTCCTTCCAAACAATTACCCGTATTGTTTTTTTCATGAACTAACAGTGTCCAACCAAATAAAATACTTGTGTTTACAGATTATCCGGGTAGATATGAAGTTAGCAAATGAAGACGTGAGTATGCTGGCATTTACTACAGAACAGATTACAGCTCCTTTCCTACTTCCTGAGATGGTATAAGATCTTTCTAATTCTCTATCCTTTTCCACACGCGCGCGCACACACACACTTACAAACACGCATACCTGCATCTGCATGTTGTCGCTTTGGACTGATAGTTTTGTTTCTAAATCGGCAATCAGTTTACAAGGTTCATCTTGTTAGTCTTTGAAAATTTTTGATATTTGATTTTTCTTTCCAGGTTGAGAGGGTGGCGAGCATGCTCAATTACTTTTTGTTGCAATTAGTAGGTCCTCAAAGAAAATCTCTCAGTTTGAAAGACCCTGAGAAGTATGAATTCCGTCCAAAGCAATTGCTTAAGCAGGTTGGCATAACTTCTTAAACTTGTGTAGCTAAAATTATATCTTACTGGATTATTTTGAATATTATTAATTATTAATTTAGTTTTTATGTAAAGTCTGGCCTGTCCTCACCTGTATGAGAATCAAATCTTGCTATAGGAAAGAACTGGGATTGTCTGGTTAAGTTGAACGTGAGCCATTGATCTGCAGCTTAGGTGGCCCTGACCCAGAAAATTTTCATAGTGATGGGGATGTGGGTCTGTTGTGGGGTGTTTGATACATAGTGGGTTATTTTGGGTAGGACGCATGTTGAACATGTTATTCCATACTTAAATAGTTGCATGATCATCAAAATGGAACTACAACATTGTTCATCCAAGTTGATCGGTCCATAGAAATATTGCAATTCTACGGAATTTTTGTGTTATCGATCTACTCAAATTTTTTATCAAACTTGTACATAATAATCTGTTCCTACACAAGATTGAAGAACGCCCTGACTAACTTTGGTTTTTTCTTTTGTTATGAAGATTGTGTACATATATGTTCATTTGGCAAAGGGTGATACAGAAAATATTTTCCCAGCTGCCATCTCAAAGGATGGTCGGTCATACAATGAGCAGGTAATTCAGATTGAGCAATTTTCTTGCGGCCATTAATTCGGTAATTCAGATTGAGCAATTTTCTTGCAGCCGTTAATTCTCTTCCAACGATATGATTATATTCAACTGAAATAGACCTGATACATAATTCGTTATTTTTCTTCCAGTTGTTTAGTGCTGCAGCCGATGTCCTAAGGAGAATCGGTGAAGATGGGAGGGTCATACACGACTTTGTCGAGCTTGGTGTAAAAGCCAAGGTTGCTGCTACTGAGGCATTGGACGCTGAAGCTGTTCTCGGGGACATACCTGACGAATTCCTTGACCCAATTCAGGTACTTGGACTTTTTGCGTTTGTGCGTTACGATTGTGTATCGTGGGCAATTTGAACCAGTATTTCTGATTTCATTTTCTTTTCTTGCAGTACACGTTAATGAAGGATCCCGTTATCTTACCTTCTTCAAGAATCACGGTAGACCGGCCTGTCATTCAAAGGCATCTTCTTAGTGATAGTGTAAGTTATCATCATCCTTTTCAATAACGTACTGCTAAATTCACGAAATTTATCTCTGAGTCTTTTTCATGTGATTTGCAGTCGGATCCATTCAATCGCTCCCATCTTACTGCGGACATGTTGATCCCAGACACCGAATTGAAGACAAGAATACGCGAGTTCATTAGGTCCCAAGAATCGAAGAAGCGCGGCGAAGACTTGAGCATGCAGAGCAGCAAGGCAACGATTCAGACCACGACTAGTAGTGAGATGCTAATTGATTAGGAATTTGTTCATAGGATGTTGATTAAGATTAATAGCGATTGGGAAAGTAATCCTCTGAGATATATATTTAACCAGGTAGCCAAGTATCTTATGTACTGCTGTAGATGGACTGATACATGCTGTTCTTGAAAGGCGAAGGCTGTAAATTAAGTTGTGTAATTTCATTTTAATTATTATTTAATAAACATTTTAAATTCAGTTGGAATCAATTCATTTCTGATTCAAACATGATCATATCAGTGATGTCATTTGCAACTAAACAACTTTTAAAATTCATTCATTTTTACCAACTTTCTGTACCAAAGTCTTTTTGAAATTTCAAGTTCGGATTTTGGAATTTATAAGGTTCATATGAGCTCCCGCGTTTGATCTTCTTGGTTGAAAAATGAATTGAGACTTTTAAGTGTTTTTAGTTCGATTTTACCATGGTATGGTTGATGTGAATTGTAACAAATAAAATAATATTATACTTTTGAGTTTCAATTTTTTCTTTAAAATTTCAAGTTTGGATTTTTCGAATAAGGTTCATATAATGGCTTCTAGTTAATGGCTTCTAGTGTTAGAAATCAGGGAACGGAGAAATAATTTTGAACTATCTACCTTTTAAGTTTGGGTTTTCTATGTTAAAATTGATGAGCACTCTTATAATATGGGATTGAGATTTCGAAGTTCAATTTTTTTTTTTTTTTTCAAAATCGAGTTCAGATTTTGGGGTTAAAATGATCGTATGAACTCTTGCAAATGATATTACGGATGAGAGAATTTTTTTTTGAATTTTTTCTATTTTTTCTATTTTGAATTTGGTAAGTTTGGTTTTTCTTTTCGAGCGCTGCTATTTGAATCAACTTAATTAATCACACTTGATATGACATTTTATTTACAAATAAAAATAAATACAAGGTGATTTAATTTATTGAAAAAACAACATTAATTGACTGTCACATCAGATAGTTCTCAAATATAATTTCTCTTTTTATAATAGGATTGATGTGAACTCTCACAATATAATATTAAGATTTCGATGTTCAATTTTTTTCTTTGATATTTTGAGATTTGATTTTGGAATTATAAGGTTAATATGAGCTATAGCATTGGGAGAATTTTTTTTTTAATTTTCTTCTTTTTGAGTTTGGTTTTTTTTTTTATATATATAGTAGGTTCATTCATTTTTTTTCCATCAAAATTTTGATGTTTGACTTTAGAATTATAAAGTTAATATGAACTCTAACTTTTGATATTACAGAAAAGAATTTTGAATTTTCCCCTTCTTTGAGTTTGGTTCTCTTATGATAACGGTTAATGTGAACTCTCATAATATGAAATTGAGATTTCAATGTTCAATTTTATTTTTTCAAAATTTCGAAAGTTTTATTTTGGAATTATAGGGCTCATATGAATTTTGGCGTTTGATATTATGGGTTGGAGAAAGAAATTTAAATTTTCAACGCTTTGATTTTGGTTTTTAGTGGTAAGGGTGGTGTTAACTCTTACAATATAATATTGAAGTTTCAAAGTTCAATACTTTTTTTCTTTTAAAACTCGAGTTTAGATTTTCAAATTTTTTCTTCTAATTTTATAATATCAAATGTTACCGTTCATATGAACATTGCAATGCAAAAAACCAATCTTGAAATTTTGAAGAAAAAAATTGAATTTTGAATTCCAATATCAGTGGAAAAGTACACATCAATCGTACCATAAAAAATTAAACTCAAAAGAGAGAAAACTCAATATTATATATTTAATCCGTAATATCAAATTATAAAGTATATGAATCTTATAATTCAAAAATTCAAACTTGAAGTTCTTAAGATAAAAAAATGAACTTCGAAATGCCAATTCCATAGTATGAGAGTTCATATCAACCTTAATATAGAAATACCAACCTAAAAAAAAGAGAAAATTCAAAATTATTTCTCCACCTTGTAATATCAAACGCTAAAGTTATTAACCTTAATATTCTAAAATCAAACCTCAAAATTTTGAAAAAATATAATGGAACTTCAAAACCCTAATCTCATATTGTGAGAGTTCAAATCAATCTTAACATGAAAAAATCAAACTCAAAATGGAAAAAAATTCAAAATTCTTTCTCTATCTGTTATATAAAAAACTAGAGTTCATATGAACCTTATAATTTAAGAATCCGAACTCGAAAATTTGAAGAAAAAAACTTCAAAACTCTAATCTTTATATTGTAAGAGTTAAACTCAACCTTATCATAAAAACACCAAACCCAAAAAGGAAAATTCAAAATTATTTCTCTAACCAGTAATATCAAACTCTCTAGTTCATATGAACATCACAATTCCAAATTCTAACCTCAAAATTTTAAATAATAAAATTGAATTTAAAACCTCGATATCATATTGTGAGAGCTCACATCAATCTTACAATAGAAAAACCAAAATCAAAAGAGCAAACATTTAAAATTCTTTTTGTAACGTGGAATATTCAAACCTAGATTTCATATGAATCTTATAATTCCAACCCCAAATCTCAAATACTAAAAAAATAAAATTAAACTTCAAAACTCCAATCTTATACTGTGAGAGTTCATGTCAATCTTACTGTATAGAAACCTAACTGAAAATGGAAATTTGAAAACTTTTTCTCTAGTCTATCATATCAACTTTAGAGTTCATGTGAACCTTAAAAATAAATTCCAAACTCGAAATTTGAAGAAAAAGATTGAACTTCAAAACTTCAATCTTATGTTGTGGCCTTGTGGGAGTTTACATTAACATTACTATAGAAAAACCAAACTCGAAAGGGAGAAACATTTTAAAAAATTATGCACCCGTAACACTAGAGTTCATTTTAGCCTTATAATTCCAAACTAAAACCTCAAAATTTTGAAAAAATAAAATTAAACTTTGAAACCTTAATCTCATTTTGAGATTTTACATCAACTTTACTACAGAAAAACCAAACGCCAAATGGAAAAAATTTTAAATGATTTATTGTACTTATAATATGAAGTGCTCGAGTTCATATGAATCTTATAACTCCAAAATGCAGACTCAAAATTTTGAAGGAAAAAAATGAACTTAAGAAACTCCAATTGCATATTAAGAGTTCGAATCAACCTTGCTATAAAAAAATCTACCTAAATTCAACTTTCATTCCTCAATTCATAAAATCAAGCGGTAGAGTTCATATAGGGTTCATAATTCAAAAATCCAAACTTGAAATTTTGGAAAGAAAAAAAATTGAACTTCAATACCCAAATCTTATTATAATCGCTCACATCAACCTTACTAGGGTAAAATTAAACTCAAAATGATTAAAAGTCACAATTTATTCTTCAATCCCCAATATTAACATTCAAACATATAGTTTACCCAACAGGAAAAACAGGATTGAACAGGATTGAACTTCATAGCTCCATAATTCAAACTTGAAATTTTAGAAGAAAAACCAGGATTGAACTTCAACACACCAATCTCATTTTTCAAAACTCACATCAATCATAATTAGACAAAAACAAAACTTATCATCATTCTCTTTTTATCATCACTATCTCCACCTTTCCACAACCAGAACTAGAGCCAAAGTAAAGGTATAGCTTGGGTAAACAATTTCTAATGATGGAAGTGCAACTGTGCAACTCAACTAATGTTCATAATTTTATTTATAGAAGACAAATATCTTCAAAATTGTTGGCTTCTGTACATAAACACTTGATGACTAAGTCTAAAGATCAAGAGACCTAACAAGGTGAGCTGTAAACACACTATAAAAGAAATATAATTCAAATTTCCTCTGTTCAACTTGGATAGCTTTGAATTTGATTGATTGATATTTGTTGTAGATTCGATCCATATTTAAGGGAATGTCGGCTCATTTCTCCTAAACTCAAAATGCAAATAAGAATCGGAAAACAAAAAATACTAAGGCCTGTAAAAGAGGGCAAGGAATTGAAGGGTGCCAGTACCACTACCTACCAAACTAGTGCAAAAAATTAAAGGAAGAAAATATATGTTTGAGTAACATTTTAACGGTCTAAATTTAATTTTGAGTAACATCCATATCGATCTAAACATTATGCACCCCTATTTGCAAGGTTTCTAGTCTGCAAACGTCACACTTCAAGAAAGCATCTTCTGGTGTCCAGGCAATTTAACATAGGATCATAAATTGAATGTCGAGTTCAGGTAATTAGTCGCATGTTTCGATTAGAAACCGAAAGACAACTTTTGACTCACAAAGGTAAGCTCTTGTGTCGTCCGTCTCCTTTAGAATGAATGTGATACCAAGCTTCACTTTCTAATGGAGAAACGCTCACTTCGTCATCTTGGTATAGCTTACAGAGGATTCTGGACATTTCTGCTTCGGTCTGTGATTGATTCCTTACAATGCATCATTCAGAGATCACATTTGTCGAACATCTATGAAATTCAGAGAAGAGCCTAAACCCGTGGTGCGAGGACAGCTGAATTCCGCTTTGCATACTCTTGCGCAATGCTCAAAGAACTCCTGCTGTGCCGCAAAGAGAACTCAGCCAGTAGAATTTGGCTCTCTTCAAATGTAAGATCACCATGGCAACCCTACATTTTTGTGCAACAGTTAATATCTGATGTGTGAACTTCCAAGTGAACAAGTGAACAACCGAACATACTTCTTCTCACGTTTGTAACTGTTCAAATTTTGTGCAGATAAAATTTTCGCATGAATGTTCTGTGTTCGTGTGGTTTGAGAAAATCAAATCGGTGCAAGAGCCAATAAACGTGTTGGTCATGGCAGGAACAAATGACCATGGAGATTTATATATTTTTGGATTGTGTTATATTTATTCTCATAAGAAATAGTTTGAAAAGCCCTAAAAAAAACATGAAGATCAGCAGAAGATGTAAGTAAGATAAAAAGATTTGGATGTATTCTTATCATCTTATGTACAAGATGATGGACAGAACTACTGTAATTACCAGGCGAGAAGTTCTATCCCAAACAGCATGGTGCATGAGAATGCCTGCAGCCACTGAAACATTGAAAGAATCCACCATGCCTTTCATCGGGATACTGCAATGCAAATTTGACAAATCGAGGGCCTCCTCACTTATCCCCCTGTATATAAACATGGAATTCAAAAAGAGAAAAACATTGGAGAATCCAAGAATATATGCACTGCATTAATTATAAGTGAAGCAGATTACATGATAGCATTCTTTACAATATCGTAGGTCAGCATTAAAACTGTTTATCACAAAGAACATGACTCTCAATCTTTCTCTTTTCTAACAGTCTTTTCTCTAAGGTATAATTTCTTGATGTTATTTTTGCCTTGGTTGAGTTTCTAAATTCATCCATAGGGGCGAAAGAAAGTGACACAATATTTGATATTGAAAACAGTGAAACAAGTGAACCAGCTTAAGAATTGAACACCGAGCCGGTTGAGATGCTAACACAATTCTGAAAGATTTTAAGTTCCAGTAAAGAGGAAACATAAATACCTATTTTCATTTCCGACTACTATTGCAGTTGGGCATGACCAATCCATGTCGTAAACAGACACCTTAAAAAAGAAAATGAAAGTGTTACTCAGACACGTGATTAAGAATTCACTTCAAAACGAGGAACTGCCAACAATACCACCCAAACATTAATCCATCACTTAATCAGAAAACTTCAAAAACTCAACATCTTAGATCAGGGTGCATTCTTGGAATTGATATTACTCTTTGAACATTTTATTTATGCAAACCAATTCTACAGACAATTAAAAGTAGACAAATACCGCATCCATTCCCACATGAGTTGTGGCAATTCGATAACCCCGTGATCTCAGAGCTTCAAAGCACTCTGGAGTAGAATCCCAAAGTTCAATGTCCAACCATTTCTCTGCTCCCATACTCACATGGCGATTGTCTCTATACCTGAAACAAGATCAAGCTGAGGTTAGCAAAGTTACTAGTCATTTTTCTGCAGTCAATCCTATGCATAGAAATAAAACAAAGCCAACACGGATATCAAATTCACTACACAATCAAAAACCAAAACCAAAACTTCGAGAAAGAAATTTTCTTTATTTTTTCAAAGGTTCAAACTAAAACCAGACCCATTTCACCTCAATGCCGTTGCACCTTTTGGAGCTGTCGCACGAGAGCACATGGACCGACTGAAACCCAAGCGCGTCCGCTGACCGGAACGCAGCGGAGACGTTTCCAAAATCGCCCAATCCTTCGACCACCAAACACACGGAGTAAGTCCGATTCTTCACCGCCTTCCTAAACCTCTCCTTCCTCACATCCAATATGTACGGATCCAAAGCTTCCAGAACCTCGCCGCTGTTAAGATAAGCACTTTCGCCGCAGTCGAACTTGTCGAGATATGGAAACCACCTACTGCCGCGTTGGTGTGCGGACTCAGGGCGGCGTTCCATTTTCATCAGGCGCGCGACATCGTTTTTCTTCTTCAGCAGTTGCTCCACCGTGTCTTCCATCGGGTTCTCCGGCGATTCTAGGGTTGAGTCCGGGGAATAAGCTTCGTCGGTGAAATCTGCCGCTTCTGCTGAAAATGAAGCGTACGGCCGAGAAGGAGCATTGTACGAAGCAAGGCTGAGACCTAAATTCAAATTGAAATCACAAAACTGAATAAGAAAGGTGCGCGTGAATCTATTGAGAGAGAAGCGGAAAGAAAGAGAGAACCTTGATTGGGTGAAAGGGGAGGAGAGAAGCGGAGCGAGGGCGAATGGAGGAGAGAGATGGCTGGCTTGTTGGCTCGGAGAGTGGAGCTGATTGAAGAGAGAGATGTCCGGACTAGGGTTTTGCAGGCGCTCATTTTTGCAGTGATTTTGGCGCCAAGGGGCAGTGTATGGTGCGAACCCCAGCTGCTGAGGTTTTCAGCGAGAGCCAGTGAGGGGTTTTCTTTTCGGATAGCGTTTGGAGTCTTAATTTGGGTCGTGTAAACTCGACCCGATTGAAGTCAACTCAACCCGATTGAACTCCATCTCAATTTTCTAGTTGTTTGTACCGTGAAGGGGAAGGCACTAACGATCACTATGGTGAAGCTCGAGCCAACCATCAAGACTCATCAGCAAGGCTTAAATCTAGACATTGGCTTATAAAAGGAAAACAAACCCTTCATTATGAAGAGATTTTTCCATAAGCCATCCTCTCGCTCTCTCTCTCATTTTCTTTATAAGGCTCATAGTCTTGTATCAGACAAATACTTATATACTAATGACAATGACTTCATCTTATATATTAATAAGAATGACTTAATCTTGTAGATATATTCTACATATATCTCATAAATCTGTTGATCTATTTTTGGATTTTACACTAGTGAACTCAAATTCGATCATTATTTGAATAAATCTGAATCTAAGTATACCTTGAGTTATGAAGATTGAATCATGATTTACGCAATGTTTTAACCTATTAATTCGTACGAGTTGCACATCTAATGCATTTCACACATGACATTAAGAGAGTTGGCTCTTTTGGAATCTGAAGAAATTGTATTTAACATGAATTAATCTAAATAATATTTTATTATATAAGACTTTTTTCATTGTGTAGATTATGATCAATTTTAATAGTTTAATAAGATCACATCGGTGACAACACTCATAACATCATATGAAGTAGAGGCTAACTACTGCATCCAATTCTGTAGGGCTATTTTTGGATGAGGAGCTTCAAAATACTCAGCTAAATTAGTTAAAAATGAGTTTCAAAATTCAAGAAATTTCAAATGATTATGTGCATGGAATTTAGACGGGATTTTTAAGTAAAATGTTTTACTTTGGAAATTTCTTTTATTGGGTTTTCTATGCTCATACGGTGCATGTGCTCCCTTACTATAGTGGTGCATGTGCTCCCTTACTATAGTTATTCACAAACACCCTATTCAATTGTTATCGGTGCATTTTTTAGTAATATAATATCAAGCAAACTCCACTTACTATATTATGACTTATATTTTATAATAAATTTATACATAAATTTTTAAATATTGCAATTATCCTTATAATTTTTCAAAACGTGACAATATAGTCACTCCATTAACTACTCTGTTAAAATTTCTTTTAAATGCTGATTTTGTTTTTTGAAACAAAATAAAACACTGAAAAAGTGAGAAGCCTTTTGCGCAACCACACAAAAAGATCAAATTCCCACGCTTCTGACACCTCATTTGGAATCGCTCTGGTCCCTCTTTGATCCATATTAACTTGATGTCTGAGATTAGCCAATGCATCTGCTATAAAATTTGCTTCACGAAGAACATGGTTGAATTTGATTGCCTGAAAACTTCTCTTCCAATACTGGACATTTGAGACAATTTGAACCACTTTCCAAGGAGGCTTGAACACATGACTCACCCATCAATGATAATCTTGGAGCTTCCTTTCAGGCTTCCACCATTAGTCCGAGGAATCTTAGCTCTGCGGTAGCCTTCAGACCCTCAAGAAGAGCCAATCGGCCCAATCCCTCAGTAATAAGACAGCTAGTACAGCTTATTATTTAAATAATAATAAATTATTTAAAATTTTAAAAATTATTTATTTTTAAAAAATTGTATATCTACCTTTGATGATGAAATATTCCTTGTTTGTGTGAATATTCGTTGCTAAAGATAAGAATACCTTCATCAGTGATAAATTCGGATGAACAACTTCCCCAAAAGTCCTTTTTAGGATGTTGTTCATCCGAATTTTTCGTATACCTTTAGTGATGAAATGTTCAAAAAAATTTGTACTCTTTACAAATTTTTTTTTAGAAAATTCACAAAAATCTCGGAATTTAATGGGAGGGGTTTGAGATAGGTGAGAGGTGCATGAGATTATTATGGCTACAATCTAAAATCTTTTTTCTTTAATTTCACCACATTTTTACATTCTTCTATCTTTCTTACGTCTTCCATTCAACAACCCCTCTTCTAAAATTGTTTTTTTTTATTTGAATATATTTACCTTGATGAAATGTTCAAAAAACTCATACTCTTTCCAAAAAAATTTCAGAAAATTCTCATAAATTAATCGGAGGGGTTTGAGAGGGAGAGAGGTGCGAGATTATTATGGCTACAATCTAAAATATTTTTTCTTTAATTTCAACACATTTTGACGTTCTTCTATCTTCGCTTACTTCTTCCATTCAATAACTCATTTTTTAAAGTTTTTTTTTAATAGGTTAGTTTTAAAATCCATGAAAAACAAATCAGTTTTAATAAATTTTGAATAATTTTTTTATTATTTTTTCCATGTAGCACCTATTGATCATTAATTTAAATTTAATAATAGATTTTATTTTGTTCATATCAACATATAATGGAAATCTTAACGGATTCATCAACAGAAAGACGACAGTTGTCACGATTTAAAAAGTTGAGAAGAGAATAATTTTAATATTGGAAATGTTATGTATGAATATGTTACAAACTATAAATTATATAATAAATAAAGAATAATTTGCCCTAAAATGTAAATTTCTACAACTCTAAAGTTTCTCGTTGAAACATTTATAGTCTAATATATTATTTATTGTCAAGAATTAAATTGAATAATTTATCACGTCTAACATATTTCAAAAGAACCAATGCCGAACTTTCAAATTTCATAAGAATTTAAAGGTAGTAAAGAAATTATTCATGAAGTAAATTTACCCCTTCGAATTCTACCAATTTTTAGAACTAAAGTGATAAATTTTTCCTCGAAATTAATCCATCTTCTACCCTTAAATGGAATTTGAAAGTTGATATCTATTTTCTACTAAAAGTTCAAACTATTCAAATCTAACTGTCAAATCTACAATGTGGCCGCTCCTTTGTCCAATCATTTTCTTGAAAATGGTTGGTGAAACATATGGCCAAGAGTTCACCAAACCCAGTTGCCTTGCTCATATATAGTAATATCGTCACCATTAGGTAACAACTCTACAGTGTCCCATTTTTTTTATTTTTTTGGCTACATTTAAGGTACTCTGTGTCTAGCTACCTGCCGTCATATCTCTACTCTTCCCATCAACCATGCCAAACGCCGCAGCTCCTCCGCCGACCCCGACACACATTGCTCTACTTCCCAGTGCCGGAATGGGGCATTTGACCCCCTTCCTCCGCATCGCCTCCATGTTAGCCTCTAGAAACTGCAGAGTCACCTTGATCACCGTATCTCCTTCTGTTTCAGCTGCAGAATCTTCCCACATTTCCTTCTTCCTCTCCCAACACCCAAAAGTCAACCACATTGAGTTCCAAGTCATTCCATTTAAGTCAGCAAACCCCGCCGATGACCCCTTTTTCCTCCAATTCCACGCCACCAACAGCTCTGTCCACCTCCTTTCCCCTTCACTCGCCGCCGCATCTCCGCCGATGTCAGCTATCTTCTCTGATTTCGGAGTAGCCTCCGGAATTGCCCCGGTTGCCGCTAGTCTTGGCATCCCTAATTACATCATCAGCACCACCTCATGTAAGTTCTTCTCTCTCATGGCTTACCTACCAACTCTTTTGTCAAATCCGTTGGCTTTTAGCAGCAATGAAGTCAATATCCCAGGGATCACCCCAGTTCCCATCCGAAGCATTCCTCCTCCATTCAAGAACCCTAATCACATTTTCACATCACTAATTGCTATGAATGCACAAGCTTTGTCAAATTCCAAAGGGATCATAATGAATACCTTTGATGGTTTCGAATCCGAAACCCTAGCTGCTATCAAAACTAGCAAAGTCTCAAACAATCTCCCACCAATCCTCCCAATTGGGCCATTAGAAACCTTTGAGGCCAAGAAAGACGACCAAGAACAAGACCAGAACTATCTGTCATGGCTAGACAGCCAATCAGCAGAGTCTGTGGTTTACGTGAGCTTTGGAAGCAGGACAGCCATGTCACCGGACCAGATAAGGGAGCTGGCAAAAGGGCTGGAGAGAAGTGGATATGGGTTTTTGTGGGTTCTTAAAACAAGCAAAGTTGATAAAGAGGACACTGAAGAGGTTGAAGATCTTCTGGGGAAGCCATTTCTGGAGAGAACCAAGAACCAGGAGGTGGTGGTGAAGGGGTGGGTGAGCCAGCAGGACATTCTCGAACACGCTGCCATTGGCGGGTTTGTGAACCACTGCGGGTGGAATTCAGTCATGGAAGCTGCCCGGAGAGGGTTACCGGTGCTAGCGTGGCCGCAGCACGGGGATCAGAGTGTGAATGCAGAGGTGGTGGAGAAGGCAGGGTTGGGGATTTGGGAGAGGAAATGGGGGTGGGGGCTTGAAGGGGTGGTGGGTGGGGAAGAGATTGGGGAAAAGATTGTGGAGCTCATGGAAGATGAGAAGCTGAGGGGTTTGGCTAGGAAGGTCGGGGAAAACGCTAGGAGGTCTATTGGTGTTGATGGGAAGTCTGAGAAGGTACTCAATCAAGTCCTGGAAAATTTTACCCAGAAGAACAACTAATCATCGAATTAGGGGACTTGAACTTCATAACCTCTGGACAAAGAGCCAGTCGGAATATAATTGTACTTTGTGTTATTATGTAATTTTTCAATTTTAAAGTTGTTTTCACTTTGTAAATTTTGTTTTCATTTTATCACCATTTTCTTCGTCTCTTTCCTTTTATCTACTTTATCTAGATGTTAGGCACAAAAAGTGAAAAAGAAGTTGAAACAAAATAGTTATCGAACCTACGGGCCATAAACTATCCAATAACCAAATTAAATATCATATCAATTTTGAGACAAAAAATGCCCAAACTCACATTTTTTTCCTACGACTTTTGAGAATGACCTTAATTGAGAGGAAAAGGAAATGGAAATTTCCTTTAGTTGTCAGTCTAGTTCCAGCCTAAATAAATAGGGGCAGCCTTCTAGAATGATAGACCAAGAAGCAACTTCATCATTTTCGATATATTTTCTTTTCTTTTCTTTTCTCCATCAATCCAAAGATTCGATGTGCCACCAATGGTGATGGTGCACCCACAATTTTCTGTCTGTTTCATTAACCACATAGTTTGATTTGAACATATGAAGCAAATAATTACCTATCGTGTTAGTTCAAACTTCAAAATTGCTTGGCATTTCTCAAATCAAAGAATATTCATGTCACCTTCATCACCCCAAATCCAACGGTCTCACTTGTAGAGGCACAGAGGTTGTCTCACTTATTCACTACCTACCCACAAATGACCAGAAAGCATCTTCATCTCCTTCCATTGATCATCCCTTTTCAAATTACCCGTTTTACTACCATTTTGAATTAACCCGGAAATCTTCCCACCTGCTCTCTCCCATTATCTTCACTCTCTCCCATTATCTTCACTCTCTCCGTGGTTATCCCTATCACCGATTCTCTTCGGCTTCCCAACTACATTTTCTTCACATCATCTGCCAAAATGTTGACACTTTACGTGTCCTTCCACACCACTGTTGGTCCGAATCATGAGATAATTAAAGATCATGCAAAAGTTCCATGTCTAGAACTAATACCAAAATCATGGATTCCTCCACCACTTTTACAGGAGGGTGATAATCTACTGAAGACATTTTTCATCCAGAATGGCAAGAAAATGGCCGAATAAAGTGGAATTTTGGTCAACACATGTGAAAGTATAGAGCATGAGACTCTTGCAGGATTAAATGAGGGCAAAGTAATAAGAAAGCTACCATCAGTCATCGCCATTGGACCACTTGCACCGTGTATCTTTGAGAAAACCCAGCAATTGGCATGGCTTGATGATCAACCAACCGCGTCAGTGCTCCATGTTAGCTTTGGTAGTAGGACTTCCATGTCAAGGGAGCAAATTCGAGAGTTGGGTGATGGCTTGGTGAGGAGTGGTTGTAAGTTTTTGTGGGCAGTGAAGGATAAGAAAGTCGACATGGAAGATGAAGAGAAACTGATTGAGGTGCTTGGAGAGGGATTAACGGAAAGGGTGAACCAAGAGGAGAAGGGATTGGCAGTGAAGAACTGGCTGAACCAAGAGGAGATACTGAGCCATCCGGCAATCGGTGGGTTTTTGAGCCATTATGGCTGGAACTCCTTGACTGAGGCTCTCTGGAACGGTGTGCGGGTATTAGCATGGCCACAACATGGGGATCAGAAAATCAATGCAGATTTGGTGGAGAAAATTGGACTGGGAACGTGGGTTATGAGCTGAGAAAATTGCAGAGAGGGTTGGGGAGATAATGGGAAACGAGCTGCTGAGGCTGCAAGCACAACGGAATAGAAGAAGCTAGAACGGCTGTTGGAGGTGGTGGTAGTTCTACAAAGAGTCTCACCGCACTCATCGAGACATGGGAGAAGCTTCAGATAGCCCCATAGTTAAGCCTTCATTCCTGAACATTGAACCCACCTGTACTTAAGATGCAATCCAGGTCAGGAATTTCAAGACGAAATCAGCATTGATATCATATTAGAAATAAAAAAATTCAATCAGCTGAGAGAAATCAGATGCAGGTCATATTCATAAGTCATAACCACTGTTATAAGTTACATCAAAACATAAAAAGAAAAGAAAAAACACAAACTTATGGTCTATTATGCATTATTTCTTATGGATACTTCGAACTAGGGATTTCTTTTCTCGGAATGTTTGCACCAGTTAACCCGAAATAGCTTTCTTTGAAATGACATCAAATGAAATCCCATTCTCTTGGAGCCTTTCCTGGAGATCAGTTGGGCCAAATACAATCCCAGGCGGGTAAACTCCTCCCTTTGGAAGGTTGTCACGTTGGTTCAGAAGAATAAGAGCACACTGCAAGAGAATTATCGGGGTGGTCAAATAGCCAATCTCAGGACCCATCACTCTTGTTATGATTTCCATATCAGGTTTTCTGTTTCCTTGTGAAGCAATGCTGCTGTCACTGAATCCATATCCGACAAACCACATCTTAAACGAAGCACTTCTCACCTCATCCTCTGAGGGACCCTTCTTTCTGAACCATCCAACACTGAAAAATGAGGGGAACTTCAAGAGAAGCCACCTCCCAAGGGAAAAATGACCGAAGATCCCAATAAAGATTCCAACTGTCATGATGCGTAAAATGCCCAACAGTGACTTAGAGCCTATCTTCACCCCGAAATGAGCTGGCTTCACTGTTGACCAGAAGGATTCTCTTTTCTCAATGATTTCAGCACTCTCATTCCTCCCTGGAAGACCACCAGGCTTTTCAGTTATAAGTCCAAGTGTTCGACGTACGACAATAGCATCTGCTGAAGGTAGCTTCACCGCCCAAAGACCAATGTCTTTCTGTTGTTCTATAGTTGGTCCTTTAGGTGGAGAAGGACCAGGAATCTGCAACAATTATAAGAAAATTAAGATTAACCATTTGTGCTGAAACCCCCTCCTGCCCACCCACACCAACCCCCCCCCCCCCCCCCCCCCCCCCCCCCCCCCCCCCCCCCCCCCCCCCCCCCCCCCCCCCCCCAAGAGTAATGTACACATGAATCAATCCAAAAGAAAGCAGATATAAATTGCTCAAAGTGAAAGTCCTACCAAAAAAAAAGGTACACAGTTGAAAGGAACACATCATTCAAAGGCATAAGATCAATCAATAGTTCAACGATTTCACATTTATCTTCATGCTCCCCCTACATTATTCCAGCAAAATTGCAAACTCTAAAACACAATGCAAACAAAAAATTTAATATTTTAAAAATCTGAGATTTATTTGATTGTCCTTTACCGCAGGCCTAGGTCTTCTTGGTCTCGATCGCCTCAGCTCCTGCAACTCGTGGGCATTGGCCACACCCAGGACCGCCGATTCATACGTCCCCAAGTTCCCAACAATTTTCTTATCCGACTCCAAACTCAGATAAGCCTCAACCCGGTTCGGCACAGCCGGATCGACCCACTGCCTCGAATTGAACATCAAGCCAAACTCAGCCGGAACCGAGTCGAACCCACACGCCGAAACCACCAAAGAACCGGTCTCCATCGCTTTGTCATGGTACTTAGCTTCCATCCTTTCCATGAACTCAGGCTCTCCGCATATATCTAAGTAATCGCAGCCGGTTTCGACGCAAGCAGCGACGACAGGTTCGCCGTAGAGGCGAAAGGGTCCGACGCAGTTGAGGACGAGCCTGGTTTGGGTGCAGAGGCGGTGGAGCGATGAAGGGTCGGCGGTGTCGGCGGTGATGATAGGAATTTCGGGAGGGGAGTTCGGGTGAGCCGCCCATTTGAGGGTTTGGCTTAGCTTTGTGGGGCTGCGACCGGCCAATGCTAGAGACTTGAGAGGAGAGGACGGTGCGTTGAGGAATTTCAGAGCTTCTTTGACTACATACTTGCCTGTGAAGCCTGAGGCTCCGAGAATGATCAGATCGTAGTGGGGAGAGTTGGTTCGGGATTCCAATTCTGCCATGGTTTCGGTGCTGGTAGTTTGAAAATTGAGTGGGGGTTTTACAAGTTGATCGAAAAAACTTATGCTAGTCTGCTTCTCAAATGACCAAGCCACGTCACACAAAAAATCCTTTTCCCCTGCATTCAGTAAAAGAAGACGGGAGAAAAATGAACCTTTATTTCTCAATTTTCCTTTTTATGCATTAATGGATTTTTATTTGATAATAATAGTATAAATTATTAATGGCTCATTAACAGTTATTATTTTAGTCAAGTAGATCTAATATTAATATATGGATAATTAATCATAAATTTGAATCTTAATAATATATTATATAGAAAAGATATTATTTTACATCAAGACTTTCAACCATTACTATTAAAAAATAAAAATAAGAGGTCCATCAATTAATTCTTTTTTAATCACAGGTCCCTTAAATAATTAGTAAGGCCACTTGACCTCCAGCATGGATCGCTAACTTGTTACATTTGCATACATTTATATACATGCCAAGGGGATACACTTTTATTAGGGGTGGGCATAGTGATAATATTCAAATTTAAATCGTTTAAATATTAATTATTTGATATAATTTGGATTTTCTAAAATTAAAAATAAAACCGTTTCGATCCAAATCGATACTAGCGGTTCGGTTTAGATCAAAACAGTTTGAAACCGTTTAGACATAAAAAAACACCATGGATATTAAAAATCAAAAGCAAGTATATAAAAAAGAATAGAATAATTAATACTAAATTTTTTGTATATTAAGTTTGTGGAGAATTGGATTGCAAATATTACCACACTATTAAGATTTATCAAACAAATATTATCACTTAATAATCTTTTATTATACTCTCATTTGGGTATATATATATTTATCCGGATATATCTGGGTATCTTTTTATTTTTATTATTTTTACTTTGTATTAATAATAAATTTAAAAATTAACCAAAATTAATATATACCTTAATAGACAGATTTGGATTTATCGAATTTTCAAAATAAAAATTCAAATATTCAAACAGTTACTAACAGAGCGGTGGATTCTCAAACTGTTTAACTTTTATCCGATCAAACCTAATGTAACGACCCATCCCGGAATTCGGGATTAGATTAGTAACTAATCATGATTAATGGGGGTTAATCAGTGATTAGTTGGGCGAGATCGGACGAACGATGCAAAATGACCGTTTTGCCCCTAGTCGTGGGGTAAAACGTTGACTTTTAATTCGGACGGTCAATGGGACTTTGACCGATGATCGTGACGTAGTTTGGGACGTTACGAGTTTATAGACAGGTGGCACGATCGATTCCGACATTCGAGGTGAAAGTTATGACGTTCGGAAGTCCAAGGGCATTTTCGTAATTTGGACAAAAAGGGGGGAACTGTTGACTTTTTGATTGACAACTGATTTTCACACAACTCAAGGACGGTTAGGTAGGTCTCGATGCCCTGAGTATAACAACAAGCAGCACGCGTTAAACGGACGTCGGACGGTTGAGTTACGGGTCTGGAAAGTGAATGGCATTTTGGTAATTTTTGAACAGGAGGGCAAAATGGTAATTTTTGCACGGGTTACTGTTTGCAGCCGTGGGAAACAGAGCCTACACGCCGTGCTTGGTGGTGCTCTAATCAGGCTATTGTTTAAACTGCTTAGTGGACTGAACAAAGAATTGTTTAAGTGTTTTGAAGTATTGGACGACATTGTGGCATGGGCTGAAACAAACCAGTGCATGGGCATTCATTTTCTATGGCTTTGAGTTCTGTTTGCGGGAAACAATCTTCAGTGAAATCAGATGGATTCCCACGAGCTGTTTGCCGCACAGTTCGATTATCAGAGTGTTGAGAGAGTTGCTGAGGTTCATTTGGAACAAGAGAGGGTTGAGAGTTTGAGAGAAAACTGACGGGGAAGAAAAACCAGAAATTGGAGGGAAAATTGATTTTCGATTTTTGAGACGAGTTGGACAGAAACAAGGATCGTGTTAGTCTTCTGGGATCAACAGGAACTCAGCTACATCGATTTCGAAGGAAATCGACCCTAGATTGGCCAAGAACTGAAGCTCCTGGTTCTGAGGATTTTCGAGCTTGCGGATGACTACCTACAGGTAAAGGTTTGTGAAATTGGTTGTGGTTTATTGTTCGTATGGGTCATATTAAGCTCCTGTTTAAGTTAATTTGGAAATGGAATTGAGTTGAGTGAGTTTCGAATGTCGACCCGTTTGTTTGATCAGGAGTGAAATGGTCGAGTTAGGGCTTGGCAAGCACTGAGGGTTAGTTGGGGATTTCAGTCGACTTGCCAGACGGGAGCAGGATCGGGCACGGTTTTCAATGTCCCTTCGGGGGCGGTTCTGTCACCTAAATCGTTGGATAAATAACGTTTTGAAGCGGATCGGCTAGCGGTTTTAACGGATTTATGCCCACCCCAGCTTTTATATATACAAGCCAAAGGGATATTCCGCAGAGTTACTGGTTGCTTGTTACTAAGCCAACATACAATCTCCCATTTTTTTTTACTTGTTTGAAGCTAAGAATGAAATTCTTATTGCCAGGGATTTAATAGTTGGGTATATAAAGTTTTAAGGAAGGGTGTGAGTTGTTTTGGTAGGGGTGGTGGTGTGGAAGAGCTTATAACTTAGGATTTTATTCATAGAATCCAAAAACTAAACCTTGAATTATAAGTGATTAACCTAACTTTTTAATATTGGATAATAAAGATTTTCAAAGTTGACGTTGAATTTTTTTTTTTGAAAAACTCTAGCTTTTAGTTGTTGAATTTTAAGTTGAATTATTTTTACATTAATCCTAAAATTTAAGGGTGTTAATCAGTACAAAACTGATTGCTCCAAAATGAGGGCAAAGTAGGAAAGTTTTTTATTTCCATTTTCTTCTTCTTCTCTTTCCCGGTCTCTTCCTTCTTTCTTTTCTTTTCTTTGTTGTTCCTTTGTTTCTTTTGATTTCATCCATCAATTTCTTTCTTAATTGTCATTATCAATCCTTTTCAACTTCGACTTTCTACCATCTTAACAAATTAATTATTGATGATTCATCTATTTTTTCAGATAAAAATATCCTCTAAAAATTTCTCTATGCTTCCATCATATTATTCAGATTATCATATTTAATTTCAACTTCATTATCTGAAGTTATTGTCATCAAGTTATCATTTATTCGATATGCTTCTCTTTCTTCTGTAAGATTTTCAAGATCAATGGGGAAGTCCAATGAGGTTTAATTGTTGGCTAGTTTTTTTATCAACTTTATTGCTTCATTCTTATGTTCTTAAAAAAAAAAACTCATGTTGGATGGTAGATGTATCACAAATTTTCTCCAACCATCAGTTGGTTGAACCAGATTATGGGCTCCCACAAGTTGTCTGACAATATCAGTTGTGTGAGTTAAACTATTAACTCGTTGTATTATGGGATTGATGCTCAAAGAAATTTGTTTAGTTTGTGGAATGGTTTCTTCCGGAATGTCACTATTGATTGCTTCTGTTACCAATCCGATTTGATATGGTTGGAATTTTTTTTTTCTCTCCATCCTAATGTACATGTTATAAAGAAAGTCAGATATTTATTTCATGAACTAGTTATTCAAAAGATGAAGTAAAAACAGTTCAATCTTTACCATCTTAAGAAGAAATTATCTTTTTCACAACATTTTTGTAATAAACGATTTATGTATTTGTCAGGAACATTTAACTTTGCAAACTATAAACTGTATAGTCTCTACACTTTGATTTATACAAAAACAATAGCATGCTAATGTCAACCAAATGTCATTCTCGCAGAAAAATGGATTCCAATGAAAAACTCAATTTAGATTACCATAATTCATGGTAATAGCTCTTTAATTCAATAAAAAGTTAAAAAAGTAGCAATTTGGTTAAATGATACAAAATTCGTTATACTAAAAATATGATGTTTCCCAAATATGTATTAAGATTTTATTCTTGTGAATAATTTTCTCTCTACGTATTTTCCTATGATTGTTAATCATAACTTTGTTTCCCTAATTCAAAAAAAAGGGTTTGTTGAAATTCCCTGATTACAACATAAATATAAATGTACATCAGGGTTTGCGCCAGTCTAGCGTGGTGATCCAACGCCGATAATACAACAAACTAAAGAGATTCTCCAATTAGAAACAAATCACAGGATTTATAAAATACTTTGAAGAAAATTTTAGTGAATACCCATTAAAGTTATTGTCTAGAAGCTTTGGATATTGTTCTCTTAAATTACCAAATCCAAATGTTATAATTCGAGTAAAACCAATGATTTATACTAGAATGAATATTAATGAATTGAATGTTCAAATAAAAGAATTTATAGAGAAAAAAACTCATAAAAGAAACTGTAAGTCCTCATTTAAACCTTTGTTTGATCCGAAAATGACCAACTCGATGAGACCCGCTGGGGGATCTAGGACCAGTCGTGTGGTGTCTTGGGCCCGCTGGGGGCATTGCTGTTCGGCAGGGATCTTGCAAAGACTAGACACCGGTGTGGTGCCGGCCAAAGGGGGCTCTGATGCCTAAGTTAGTATCTGAGTGCCGAGGGGCAAGTAAATACAGTGCTCTGGATCGGTTCTGAGTGTCCTACCTTTGTGAAGGGTTTCAGGGTATTTATAGTAGCCATAACTGTGGCAGTTGGGCTACTGTTCCGGTAGGTGAGCCACTGTTCCGGAGCAGGTTGTGCCTTGTGGCTGTGAGTCGTCTGACAAACCCTGGACATCCGGGAGAGGCGCCAGCTGGAGTCCCAACCTGCCTCTGTCAGGGAGTTGGTAGGGCAGAACTGGTTAGGTGACTGTCGCAGTCAGCTGTCGTCTGTTCATTGTCAGATGCCGAGTGGCGGGTCTGCAGTTTGGTGCCGATCGGTGGGCCGTACGTCGTGGGGGTGCCGATCGGGCAATCGGTCGGCGACCTTCCTATCCTGGTGGGCCCTGTGCTTGGGTGGTCGGTCGATATGGTATCAACATAAGTCCCCTAAGTCTTTGACTGAGGTGGATTTCCTCGGTCGAGGACTTGCGTTGATGGCCGGTACCTATCGACCGACCAGGGCGCTGCGCCCTGTATCCCTAGTAGCACCCCAAGTCTTGGACCGAGGAGGTGCACCGTATGTCCGATGGGAAAGGAGTCCCCGTTGCCGAGTTCAGCAAGCTTCCCACCGTACAGACCGAAAGATCGTGGAGAGGCGGCCGAGGGGAAATGGCGGGGACACGTCGGTCGCAGTGTGCTTGCCGACGGTGAGAGGAAGCATGCCGTCGGGGGAGATGCCGAGAAGCTCCGGTCGGCATGCGGTAGTGATGTATACTGGTAGGAATGTATGTACGTATGTACGTAGGTAGGAATGTATGATACCGATGGGCATATAGTACAAGGTCGTATCCGTATCCGAAAGGTGGCCGTATCGGCCTGGTGACCGTCAGATCGGAAGCGCGTATCTCGAGGCGGGCCAGGGGCCTATAAAGGGGGTGGAAGCTTTTGTCTTTTTCACTTTTTACTCAGAGCATTTGTGAAGAAAATTCTTGTGCCGATCAGATTTGTAGCTGCCGACAGGAAAGGAGACATACGTTGACCGATCCAATCGTGATTTTTCAAGTCACAGGTAAATCCCTGCCGTTCGGCATGCCTTCGTAATTTTTGTGCGGTAGCTTAGGTGCTTAGTCGTAGCTTCTTGTTTTTGGTAATTTGTAGATGTCAGAGTCAGAGTCAACTAGTGGATCAAGGGTTAGGTCTCCTCGAACTTTTGGCGGGGAAACACTATCTCGCTCGGCAAGCGATGTGCCGAGCGAGCGTAGTGGTTCAACGTCCACTAGTGGGTCCACTTCCGAGAATACATCGTCCAGTGGTAGTGATAGCCTAGACAGGGCCCTTAGGTTGCCGAGGATAGAGGTGCGGCAGCAGGGAGAGTGCAGTACGTCCAGGCCCAATCAGTCTGCCGAAAGAGAAGCACGGCCGCGAACCCCGCCGGTAGTCGTGGTAGACTCGAAAGGCGAAGAAAGCGGGATGGAAACGAGCTGACCGATGGAGCTGAATGCCGATGGCGTGGTGAAGACGGAGTACGCCGTGGATTACGAGGCAAATACCGTTCGGCAGGCCGACCTGGAGAGGTTCCGGGAGCTGTACAATGTCCCGGAGGATATAGTGATGACCCTGCCGCCCGGTAGTAGTTGTAACGACCCGTCCCGAATTCCGGGATTAGATTAGTGACTAATCTCGATTAGTGAGGTTGAACGGTGGTAAGTAGGGCGGAATCGGACAAAATGTGCAAAATGACCGTTTTGCCCCTGGTCGTGGGCAAAATGTTGACTTTTTGATCGGGCTGTCAAACGGACTTTGACCAATGACCGTGACGTAATTCGGGACGTCACGAGTTCATAGACAGGTGGCACGTTCGATTCTGACATTCGTAGAGAAAAGTTATGATGTTCGGAAGTTGAGGGGCATTTTGGTAATTTTGGTCAATTGGGGTCAAATGTTGACTTTTTGACCGGGAGGTCCGATGGAAGAGGGCCAAGGACCGTTACGTAGGTATCGTCGATACGAATCCAATGACAGGCGGCATGCCGAAATCGGAGATTCGACGACGAAGTTATGGTCAGGGAAACGAATTGACGAACCGAGGCTCGGATTAAAATAATAATATAATAATGAATAGTGACCGTTGACTGTGCACCTCCGGATGAGTGACAAGTGTCACCCATCCCTTGTTTCCAGCTCCATGTTTCCCTCCCAACACCATCATTACAACATCATCATTTATCCTTCATCATTTCCTCCATTTTCTCCTTCATTTCCTCTTCTTTGTTTTTCTAAACCGTGCACAATTTGGGGAGAGGATGAACTGGGAGAATTGGCTCCCTTCCTCTGCCGTTCCTGAGAGAAAAATGAGAGACTAAGAAGATGGAATTAACGGGGAAACACGAGGGGTTGTAAGTGTGCTGAATTCTGGGTTTCGAAAAATTAGAAAAATTGGGGGGAAATTCAAATACTGGGAATTGGGTCGCGAGGATCGAAATTGAGCTCACATTCAGCTTCCTGGGATTCCTACGATCATAACCAGATAAAAAATGAGAAGAATTGGTGCCGTTTTGACTCTGAACGAGCTTGGTGACAGAGGAGGAATTTCGAGGTTGAGTCGAGGAATTGGAGGCTTCGATTGACGAAATTGATGTGGGGATTGTGTTCTTGAGGATCCCACGATGCTTCTGGAAGGATCAATTGAAGGAAACCAGTTGAGATCGATGAAGCTCCATGGTTGCACAGTGTACGGCTATCGAGCTTGAGTCGTGGCGTTTGAGGCTTCGATTGATGCAATTGATGAAGGGGAACTGTCTCTCATGGTCCAGTGATGCTTCTGGATGCATCAATTGGAAGAAACCTGCAGCCATTGAAGGAATTCCATGAATGAACAGTGTTCAGAGTGTTCTTGGTGTTCATCATCGAATCGTGGAATTGTAGGTAAGGATTTGTGTAATTGATGTTACAGACCTGTAATTGAACTAAGAACGAAGCTAACTGAATACTCAATTGAAGGAATTAAGGCTGAATTGATGAACATTGAACCGGGTCATCTCGCGGGTTAATTGGACCCGTTTACCAGAGATACGGGTTAGATGGTGACACTGTAGCAGGCGCGTGGGTTTCACGCGCAGCCACTCACGGCGGCGCGTGACGGCGCATGGGCACGAATCTCGAGGTGAGGTCAACATGACTTCTGTCCTATTTAATGTAACGAACATTTTGGGATTGGTTTCGTGTCGATCGGACACTGTTTCGATATTGTTCGGGATGTCCGAAGGTTTTAAATCAAGTTTAAAAATAGTTAAAAATTCGGGAAAATTACGGGACTTTGATAGGATGTTAATGATGAGGATAGTGACCCTCTAATGTGATTTGGACAGGATTAAGAGTCCCGGTGATAGTGGTGTGGCCCGGGAGGGCCGGTGGCACGCGTATCGAGGCATACCGTTAAAACGGTCTGTGAGTGGACTTTGGTTTTATAAATTCTATGCATGCCTAACTGTTTTATATGGATTATGATTGTGATTTTATGATGTTGATTTGATTGTTGGTAAATTGTACGGTTTCACGTATTTCGAGGCGATTTACGTGCTTGCACGTAAATCGAGATTTCCGGTTTTACATGGATTTTCCATGTTTATGGTCTTGGATATAATATGATGAAATGGTTTTGAAATTGGAAATATGAACTCGGGCTTGAGGCCCACTTGTTTTGGAAATTTCGGACTTGGAGTCCATTTGAGTGCGTAATCGGTCCGGGGGCCCAGTTACTTTATGCAATCTGGCCAGGGGCCCAGTCGTTTATGAAATCGGGCTGAGACCCATTTGAGTTATGTTATCGGGCCAGGGGCCCAGTTGATTTACAAATTCGGGCCGTGGGCCCAGTGGGTTTATAAAGTCGGGCTGCGGGCCCAATTGGTTTACAAATCGGGCTGTGGGCCCAGTGGTTCATAAAATCGGGCATGAGGCCCAATTGGATTATAATGGTGATTTCGGGTCAGGGACCCTATGTTTAATAAATGTGATTTCGGGTCAGGGACCCTATGTTTAATAATTGTGATTTTGGGTCAGGGACCCTAAATGGAATTATGTGGTTTTATGGAAAATTCGGGCAGGGCCTATTGTGATGTTGTGAAATGAATTAATAAAACTGTTTTCCATATACCATCTGGATACAAGGATATATGATGGTCTCCTCCAGATGTCTGGGACACTAGGGAAGTCACGGTGCATTGCCTGCGAGGGGTCATTGTACGGAGCAGCCGGACCGTATGATGACTCAGGAGCAGGATTGCTATGATTGACGTCACGGACGTCAGACATCAGGGATGTCAGATATATGGACCCGGAGAGACCCCGGGCAGCACGCGTAGCTTATTATGCCGTGAGATATGACGTCAGGGACGTCAAGCGTTTGGGACGCTAAGCATCAGGGATGCTGATGATGGTAATGGTAAAATATGGATTAATGAATCTATGAAATGGCTTTTCGGTTCGATATGTGTTATATGGTAAAAATGGATTATTGGTTATGAAATGGTATGTCGGGTCGGGGACCCTAAATGGTTTTGGATTTATGGATTTATATTTATGGCTTTGGGCGGTGGCCCACATGGTTTTAATATGTCTGGTGGTGGTATTCCACAGTTTTGGGCTGAGTTCCCACACTTGGTTTTTGGTTAACGGTTTTTGGGCTAAGGCCCTAATGGCTCGGTTGAGCAAACGTTTTGGTTACTGGTTTTCGTGGCATGCATACGTTTTTATTGGAGGGCATAAATGTCTTATAACTGTGTTTAATAAACTTATTGGTTTTTGTCCACTCACAGCTTTTGGTTTTAATGCCCTTCAGGTTGATTACGGATGCGATTGCAGCAGAGACTGGGACATTGCATACCTCCTCCATCGGTCCTTGCGCACTCTGGATGCCCCGTTTGGGCAGTAGCTCTTGGTTATCCCTTGTCTGACACCCTTGTTGGACGGGAGCAGGGCACATTCCATGGTAATCCCAGGGGGATTGGGATGGATCCTGTCAACTTGGTATCAGAGCAGGGTTGCTCTTTTGTGCTCGCAGGTCGAGGGTGTGATGTCTCTTTGGGCTGCAGTTCGTTATCAACCTGATAGATGGTTTTGGGTTTTAATCGCGGATTGAGTGTGTTTGGCCCGATGCGCCGTGCGTTAACGTGTTTCGACCCAAGTGGGGTTGTATGTGATGAACTGGTATTGTGGGACCGACGTTCGGTCATGTAATATTAAATTGTTGTGCTGCTAGGTGCAGCCAGGTTCGGGGAACCTCATGTGAGTAATGGTCTAAAATGTGAACCCTTGTGGTGGTTTCTAGTGTGAGGGATGTTGGTACATCGGAGTTGGCCGATGACCATAGTGGTGGAACCCACGTTGATGGGATGGTAGGATTGCATTTGACGTCTATACGATGTCAGGACCGCGGGGTCGGTCAGGTTGTGAGTTTTATATTACGGAAAGTGGTTGGGTTCGGGGGAACCATAGGGTGTGATTGTGGAACCCTAGTATTAAAAAGGTAATCCTTAATTGTGACTAGTGGGTGAGAACTTGTGCTGCGACGAGAGGCTGAGGTCATGGATGACCATGTAGATGGCTCTGGTGAGTCTAGTCAGAACTATGGGATTCGATCTACGGATACGGTTCTGAGATAAATTATGGAATCCCGTGTTGGATCGGGTATTAGTGTGAGGTATGGATGCAGATCTTGGTAGCCATGACAGTTAGTCGGTAGTCATATGGAGATGACTGGCTATCGAAGGTAATTAGTGTGGTTACAATACTTGGGGATCAGGGGACGTTCAGGGAACGTTCATTATCCTGATGTGGATTATCAGAGTGGTGGTACCCATAGTCATGAGGTACGGGATCGTCGTTCGGTATGAACGGAGATCCAGGGTTGTCATATTTGCACACGGTGTGCAGTATGGATGTTTGTATGTTGGTGTTTTTGTGTCGATGCTAGTATGGATGTCTGTGTGCTGATACTAGTATTGTTGATAGTTTGTTGGTACTGGTACTAACGCTGGTGCTAGTGTCGGTAATGGTGTTGACGACGAGCCACGAGTTGGGGTGTGACTCCGTCATGATGAACATATGTTCGGTCTTTGAGATTTGGTAGTGGTTGAGTGATGGACTGGATGTGATCCCGTTGAGATTGTGATGTGTTGGGATAAGTCCCAATAGTGGCGAGGTAACCAGTGATGAGTGGATTAAAAAGGTATAAATGAGACTTGAGTAATTTTGGGATCGTCCCCTACGCCATAAGAATTAGTGGATTTGGGGAGTTGTTGGCAACTTCAAAATTGGTGTGACTTTATGTTTTTATTATAGATATGGAATTTTGTAATTGAGAACTTGGAAAACCGAGTGTTGAACCTGTAAAGGTTGGGATGTGCGAACGAAACAATAACGGATTGATTGTGGACACGTGGTTGTCCAAGTGAGTTGAGGAGGTAGGAAGTCTAGTGGTTAGACTTGACATCTCGTTGGGAGTAGGACTGCTTCCACGTGGAACCTTAAATTCGAGGAGAGTTGTAATTGTGGGACGAGAGGAGTGCTCGTTTCCGCATTGGTGATGGGTATTCCGAAGTCATTTGGGTTGACTTCTTGCTTTCTGCCCTGGCAGACATTGACTGTAGTTACCAGTACGTTGAGCGTGTATTGGTTGGTGAGCCCATGTGTGTTGTAGGGTCATCAGAAGGAGTTGCGTCCTTCGAAGCTAGGAAAACGAGATTTCTCATTTTCTGCTTGGTGGCAGACGATGTTGGGTTACATGGCGTGGTGAGTGCAGTGAGTTTTGTTGCATCCACATAGGATGAGTATTGACGTCATCATTTTGGATCATCCTTGGTTTTTCCTAGGTGGAATGACAAGGATCGATACGAACTTGGGTATGTGAGTCGTAAATAACGAGACTGAACTTCTTTTCGAAGTGGGGCCCGTACGGTATTCTACTCGGGTGAGTAGGTTTCCGACGTGGTCGGATTTTGTCAACCTTAGACGTGTGGAGGTTGGATTGGCTTCCCTATGAAGTCAATCGGGTATATTGGACAGGTGACCGATAGGTTTGGTTTTGGTGTGTCTTGGTAAATGTGAACGAGATTTCGGGATTTGGAATCGAATTTCTGGGTGACGATTCAGGATTCGATTTTGGAACTTGAAAGTATATTTCTGGATGAGCGAAGTCACGTAAGAACGGCCGTCCAAATTGTGCCTATGTATTTGTGTTGTTTGTTTGTTTTTGTTGTTTTTAACAAGTGTGATTGTCGCGGCAGTGCTTTGGGCAGACGTACGTAGCTCTACAGAAGGCCGCTCGGCATATGCAGAGGATGGAGGCGGAGCAGAGCGCCGCGCGGCAGAGGGAGGAGAGGCTGCGTGTAACAACCCGTACCTACGGGAAGGGTAAAAATGTAATTTTTGTGAAGTTTTGTAAAAAGGACGATTTTGCCCTTGTGAATAGTAAACGAAAAGTTGACTTTTTGTACTATCGATTGGATAAGTGTTAGCCCTTGACCGTGACGTAGGTTAGGACGTCACGAGTCCGTAGACAGGCGGCAGGTTCGATTCGGACAACCGGAGGAAAAGTTATGATGTACGGAAGGTTGGGGGCGTTACCGTAATTTTGAGTTAAAAGGGGAAATGTTGACTTTTTGGAGGATGTGTGATTTTCACGTAGACCGAGGACCGTTGAATAGGTCTCGACGTCCTGAGTTCAACGACAGGCGGCACGCTGTCATCGGACGTCGGACGGAAAAGATACGGGTCTGGAAAGTCTGAGGGCAAAATGGTAATTTTGTGCAGGAGGGGCATTTTGGTCATTTTTCCTCAGCCCAATCAGATAAGGGCAAGTGGCAGATATTTTGGGCTGGCCTATGGATGTTGGACACGTGGGAGTGGCTGGATGGTTCCAGGCCATTCTCAAGTGTGCACGGCCACACCTTGTACAAAAATCAAACCGTGTTTGGGTTTGAAACACAGAAAACAGAGGGTGAGAGGTGGAAGAGAGTTTGATCGAGTTTGTGCCAGGGAGAGTGAGGAGTGACTGGTGAGAGTGACAGAGAGACGTGGGTGAGGTGCTGATCGTGTTTTGGGACTGGAATCGTGCACGGCGGCACGGTGGTGGTGCGGCGAACATTTGAGGAAAACAGAGAAGGCAGTGGACGGTGGAGGCTGTTGTGCCGTGTGGTGAGGCAAACCAAGGCGGTAGGAGGTCCAGGTGGTTGCAGGGTGTCCAACAAACATCGTGGTGGGTGACGGTTCTCAAGGCGGCGCCGGAATCGAAAGGTATTTTCTTTTACCCTGTTTTTCGTGGATTTTCATTTGAAGAGTCGTGGACCTAGAGCTAGAATCGACAGGTTTGGTGAGTGAAGGGAGGTTTAGGAAGGTCTTAGGCGTCGTTTGTGGTGGCTGCCGTGACGGGGGCGTACACGGCGGGGCTCAGTCGACGGCGAGTATCCAATACTCTGTTTTTAGCCGTGACTTCAAACTTGAAGTCGTGGACTTCGGGGATGAATCGACGGATTCTGTGAGTTGGGTAGGACTAAGTAGGGTCCTAGGAAGGTGCTGGTATCACCACCGTGAAGGGGGAAGCAGTGGACGGCCGGGAAGGAAAACAGAGCTCACGGGCAAGGTTTTTCGAGGTTGAAGACGAGGGGTATGAGGCCGTGATTTCTGGATTTTAGGACTGGATTTGGTTGCAGGGGACTGGACGAAGCTAATGGTATTGAAATGGAGAAGAATGGTGGGTGAACGGCGGAGAACCGGTCACGCCGGTTCAACTGTGTTGAACCGGGTGACTCGAGGTTGAAGATGGACTGTAGCAGGCGCGTGAGGCCCACGCGCAGCCACTTTGGGCGGCGCGTGGGGGCGCGTAGGGAGGAATCCGGTCAAGCGACCAACATGAGTTTGGCCCTAAATGTTCTAAGGAATCCAATGGTATAGTTTTCGGGTTAATCGGACGGTGTTACGGAATGGTTCGGAAATCCGTACGGTTTAGGGATTCGGATTAAAATATTATTAAATTCCCGAAAAATTGGGGAAAATAGGGAAGGTATCCTTGATGTTATTGTGACCCTATTTGGTATCTATAGACAGGACGGGAGATACCAGAGACGGTTGAGGAGCGCACGGAGCGCGAGTGACGTGTTGTAAACTGTGAGTGGACTCTTTCTTACTTCCGAGCATGCCAAACTGTTTGAATTACTGTTTTATGATTTCTATGTGTGTTTTTATGTCCTGATGATGATTATACGTGATTGAGATGTTTGCACGTTTTTCGAGACGTTTTCGGGCTTTTGCACGTTTTTCGAGAAAAAACGGGTTTTCAGAGTTTGATGTTATCATTCAGAATTTTAACCTAAAAACGTTTTCTGATGATGGTAAATCGGTTGTGGAATATGATTTGGGATTTTCCTATGGTTTTCCGGATTTGGGTTCGGAATGTCGGTTCTGGATGCCGGAAGGGCTTCGAACCGGGGATTTCGAATTCGAATCTGGCGATGGGTTTTGAATTGGTTTTACACTGGATGTGGATTGGATTTGCTGGATCTGGATATGGGTTTAAAGACCCAGATTGATATTGATGGGGGACGGGCCCGTATTGAGTTTAAAGACTCGGGAGTTTAAAGACTCGGATATTATGATATTACCCCCATAGGCCTATTGAGTTTAAAGACTCGGGAGTTTAAAGACTCGGATTGGTATGTGAGGCCTGGTTGAGTTTAAAGACTCGGATAGGTCCAGCAGGTTTGATCGGGTTATACTCTGGTTTCTTATGATGTTTCATATTATGACTTTTCTAATACTTCATTGGCATGCCTGGTTTTAAACCGGAGGGAACAAATGATTTTATTTCCTTACTTTGATTTGCTGGTAAACGGTTTTAAAACTTTCATTCTTTTGGTCCACTCACACCTTTTGTTTTAAATTTCCCTCCAGGTCGTGGTGTTAGCGCTGGGGTGAACGTTGAGGCAGATATCGAGGCATAGGGCTTCTGACGTTCTTCCGTTGCAGACTTAGACTTGTAGGACTTTTGGTGCCCATTTTGTAGAACTATGCTCTGACTTACTGTTGTATATATTTACTCCTTCGTCTGATGGTTATGCTTATAGTTGTATTAAATTTATTTTTGGTGTTGTAAGTGTGATTATCAGACGGGAGCAGGGTCCATTCCGAGTATCGAGGTGATATTTGGGACGGGTCCTGACAATTGGTATCAGAGCATAGGTTGTGTCAATTTGTGTTGGGTCTAGGTTGTTATACTAACTCTATGCCTCTTTCAGCGTACGATTGATCATGCCTCCGAGACGTGAACCCCCTCCACGACCTGAAGATGAAGCGGCGAGAGGGACTGAGAGCGCTTCGATTGAGAGAGCCCAGAGGCTTGGGGCTACTACGTTCAGCGGTGGGGCTGATCCCGAGGAAGCTCACCGATGGATCACCCGACTCGAGCGTATTTTTGGGGTGATGCACTGTCCTCCCGAGGATCGGGTATTGTTAGCCACTTTTCTGTTGGATGGAGCTGCCTACGAGTGGTGGTACACGCTGGAACTGTCCGGCTGGGATGCACATACCGTGACCTGGGAGACTTTCCGGGAGTGGTTTCTAGATCAGTACTATCCCCGTTCTTTCAGGGATGCGAAGGAAGCGGAATTCCTTCACTTGAAGCAGGGGAACTTGACAGTTGCTGAGTATGAGCAGAGGTTCCAGATGCTATCTCGTTTTGCTCCGGCATTTGTGGCGACTGAGGCGGAGAAGTGCCGCCGGTTTGAGTTGGGTCTCCGGGGAGAGATCAGGGCCATAGTGACAGCCGGTTCTTTTGCTACATTCCGAGAGTTGTCTGATGCTGCTGTCAGGGTGGAGGCCAGTTTACCTGCTCGACCACAGTATTCGGGCAGTGTTCGACGCCGAGAGCAGTCATTTCCAGGAGCATCGAGTCAGAGGCCCCCGAAACGGGGTAATTTTGGTGGATCATTATCGGCTGGTGGAGCCCGGTATGGCAGACCAGGCAGTTTTCAGGGCTCAGGATTTCGAGGAGCTAGGTCACAGCCGACTCCTCAGGCGAGTGCGACTTCAGTGGCTTCTACAGGGAGGTATACCGGTGGACCCGGTAGAGACACTTGCTTCTATTGTGGGGAGCGAGGACATTTCCGTCGGGAGTGCCCATTGTTAGCTACGGAGGGTGGAGTAGGCAGAGGTGCAGCAGAACCCGGGCGGAGTACTGCATCAGTATCAGGGGCGACAGGCCCTAGGGGTGGCGGTGGTGCCACGAGCAGTTCCAGAGGGCGCGGTAGGTCATCGGGACCACAGGCGCGAGTTTTTGCGATGACTCAGCAGGAGGCTAGGTCAGCACCGGGAGTGGTGACAGGTACACTCACCATACTTGGTCACACTGTTTTTGCTTTGATAGATCCCGGGGCTACTCATTCATTTATAGCTCGGAGTTGTAGTCTGGTTAAGGAGAGGGAGGTGTCTACTTTGGATTGTGCGTTAGGAGTGAGTACACCTACTGGGGAGGTGTTGGTAGTGACTCAGGTTTTGAGAGAGTGTCCGGTGATGGTAGGCCAGGTGGAGTTACTGGCAGATTTGTTACTCTTGGATTTACGGGACTTTGATGTGATCTTGGGTATGGACTGGTTGACGAGACATCATGCTTCTATCGAATGTTTCGATAGGAGAGTGACTTTTCGGAGTCCTGGATTATCAGAGACTACATTTCAGGGGGATCAGCGTGCACTTCCTACGGGAGTTATTTCGGCACTCGAGGCTAGTAAACTGTTACGTAAGGGGTGCCAGGGTTACTTAGCTCATGTGGTGGATACGCGTGCTACGCCAGAGAGGGCGGAGGAGATACCAGTGGTACGGGAGTTTCCCGATGTTTTTCCCGAGGAGTTGCCAGGACTACCCCCACACCGAGATCTTGAGTTTACGATTGAGCTTCTACCAGGTACACAGCCTATTTCTCAGACTCCTTATCGTATGGCACCTGCAGAATTGAGGGAACTTAAGGCCCAGTTGCAAGAGTTGGTCGATATAGGATTCATTCGACCGAGTATGTCACCTTGGGGAGCACCTGTTTTGTTTGTCAAGAAAAAGGATGGAGGATTGAGATTGTGTGTGGATTACAGGCAACTGAATAAGGTAACTATTCGGAATAAGTACCCCCTACCCCGGATTGATGATTTGTTTGACCAGCTCAAGGGAGCACAGTATTTCTCGAAGATTGATCTTCGCTCCGGCTATCACCAGTTAAGGGTTAAAGAGGAGGATATACCGAAGACAGCTTTCCGGACCAGGTACGGTCACTATGAGTTTGTGGTGATGCCTTTTGGTTTGACTAATGCCCCAGCAGCTTTTATGGACCTTATGAACCGAGTGTTCCGGCCCTACTTGGATCGTTTTGTGATTGTTTTCATTGATGATATTTTGGTGTATTCGAAGAGTGCGAAGGCGCATGAGAAACATCTGAGGATCGTGCTTAAAACGTTGAGGGAGCATCAGTTGTATGCGAAGCTCAGTAAGTGTCAGTTCTGGTTGACCAGTGTTGGATTTCTTGGCCATGTGATTTCGGCCGAGGGCATTCGTGTGGATCCTCAAAAAGTTGAGGCGGTAGCCAATTGGGAACAGCCTAAGACGGTGACGGAAATTCGGAGTTTTCTGGGTTTGGCAGGGTATTACCGGCGTTTTATTGAGGGTTTTTCTATTCTTGCAGCACCGTTGACGAGGTTGACACGGAAGGGAGTTCGGTTTGAGTGGGATGAGAACTGTGAACAGAGTTTCCAGGAGCTTAAAAGGCGGTTGACATCTGCTCCTGTGCTAGCCCTTCCAGATGATAGTGGGGAGTTCGAGGTGTACAGTGACGCTTCGTTACAAGGTTTGGGTTGTGTCTTGATGCAGCACGGGAAAGTGATTGCTTATGCTTCCCGGCAATTGAAACCCCATGAGGTGAACTACCCTACACATGACTTGGAACTGGCTGCGGTGGTTCATGCATTGAAGATTTGGCGACATTACTTGTACGGTGAGAAATGCAGAATCTTCACGGACCACAAGAGTTTGAAGTATTTGTTCACCCAAAAGGAATTGAACCTCAGACAGCGCCGTTGGTTGGAGTTACTTAAGGACTACGACTGTACTATTGAGTATCATCCAGGGAAGGCTAATGTGGTAGCCGATGCTTTGAGCAGGAAGTCAGCTGGATCTTTGTCGCATCTGAGGACAGTACGGTTACCTTTGCGGGTTGAGCTCCGTAAGTTGGGAGCAGAGTTGACTGTGGATGATCAGGGAGCACTCCTAGCGAGTTTCCATGTGCGACCCGTTTTGATTGATCAGGTGATTGATGCTCAGTTTGAGGACCCTATTCTGGGCATCATTCGGATTGAGGTCGAGGCTGGAGAAAGACAAGATTTTGAGATCCGTGAGGATGGAGCCTTGGTTAAGAATGGACGGTTGTGTGTACCTGAGGATGAAGTTTTGAAGAAGGTGATACTGGATGAGGCTCACTGTTCAGCTTATGCGATGCATCCTGGTGGGACCAAGATGTATCGTACACTTCGAGAGCATTACTGGTGGTCAGGGATGAAACGTGAAATTGCAGAGTATGTCAGTAAATGCTTGATTTGTCAACAGGTAAAAGCCGAGCGGCAGAGGCCTTATGGAGCAATGCAACCTTTGCCAATTCCCGAGTGGAAATGGGATCACCTGACTATGGATTTTGTGTTCAAGCTTCCAAGAACACCGAAGGGACATGATGGTGTGTGGGTTATTGTGGACCGACTTACGAAGTCTGCTCATTTCTTGCCAGTACGGGAGAACTTCAGGTTGGAACAGTTTGCACAATTGTTTATTAATGAGATTATTCGATTGCATGGGACTCCGGAGTCGATAGTATCTGATAGAGATCCGAGATTCACTTCTCGATTTTGGCAGAGCTTACAGGAAGCTTTTGGGACTAAATTACACTTCAGTACTGCTTTTCATCCTCAGACTGATGGGCAGTCTGAGCGGACCATTCAGATTCTCGAGGATATGATGCGAGCTTGTGTGCTTCAGTTTCAGGGTACTTGGGAATCACATCTGCCTTTGATGGAGTTCGCCTACAATAATAGTTTTCAGGAGAGCATTGGGATGGCTCCTTACGAGGCTTTGTATGGGCGGCAGTGTCGGACTCCACTGTGTTGGACTGAGGTTGGTGAGAGGAGGTTGACTACTTCTGAGCTGGTGGAGCTTACTCAGGAAAAAGTGGCACTGATTAGGGATCGATTGAAGGCAGCGCAGGACCGCCAAAAGAGCTACGCTGACCGTAGGATCAGGGATTTGGAGTTTGCTGTTGGAGACTGGGTTTTCTTGAAGCTATCTCCTTGGAAAGGGATTGTACGATTTGGCAGACGAGGGAAGTTGAGTCCTCGTTACATTGGACCGTATGAGATCTTAGAGCGGATTGGTCCTGTAGCTTATCGATTGGCCTTACCAGCAGATTTAGAAAAGGTACATAATGTCTTTCATGTTTCTATGCTTCGGAAATATATTCGAGATGATTCGCATGTTTTAGAAGCACAACCAGTGGAACTGAGGGAAGACTTGAGTTTTGAAGAGCAACCTGTTGCAATCTTGGATCGGAAGGATAAAGTGCTGCGAAGGAAGACGGTTCCCTTAGTGAAGGTATTGTGGAGAAATCATCAGGTCGAAGAAGCTACTTGGGAACCCGAGGCCTTGATGCGAGAACAGTACCCTTATCTATTTCACTGAATTTCGGGGACGAAATTCTTTTTAGGGGGGTAGATTGTAACAACCCGTACCTACGGGAAGGGTAAAAATGTAATTTTTGTGAAGTTTTGTAAAAAGGACGATTTTGCCCTTGTGAATAGTAAACGAAAAGTTGACTTTTTGTACTATCGATTGGATAAGTGTTAGCCCTTGACCGTGACGTAGGTTAGGACGTCACGAGTCCGTAGACAGGCGGCAGGTTCGATTCGGACAACCAGAGGAAAAGTTATGATGTACGGAAGGTTGGGGGCGTTACCGTAATTTTGAGTTAAAAGGGGAAATGTTGACTTTTTGGAGGATGTGTGATTTTCACGTAGACCGAGGACCGTTGAATAGGTCTCGACGTCCTGAGTTCAACGACAGGCGGCACGCTGTCATCGGACGTCGGACGGAAAAGATACGGGTCTGGAAAGTCTGAGGGCAAAATGGTAATTTTGTGCAGGAGGGGCATTTTGGTCATTTTTCCTCAGCCCAATCAGATAAGGGCAAGTGGCAGATATTTTGGGCTGGCCTATGGATGTTGGACACGTGGGAGTGGCTGGATGGTTCCAGGCCATTCTCAAGTGTGCACGGCCACACCTTGTACAAAAATCAAACCGTGTTTGGGTTTGAAACACAGAAAACAGAGGGTGAGAGGTGGAAGAGAGTTTGATCGAGTTTGTGCCAGGGAGAGTGAGGAGTGACTGGTGAGAGTGACAGAGAGACGTGGGTGAGGTGCTGATCGTGTTTTGGGACTGGAATCGTGCACGGCGGCATGGTGGTGGTGCGACGAACATTTGAGGAAAACAGAGAAGGCAGTGGACGGTGGAGGCTGTTGTGCCGTGTGGTGAGGCAAACCAAGGCGGTAGGAGGTCCAGGTGGTTGCAGGGTGTCCAACAAACATCGTGGTGGGTGACGGTTCTCAAGGCGGCGCCGGAATCGAAAGGTATTTTCTTTTACCCTGTTTTTCGTGGATTTTCATTTGAAGAGTCGTGGACCTAGAGCTAGAATCGACAGGTTTGGTGAGTGAAGGGAGGTTTAGGAAGGTCTTAGGCGTCGTTTGTGGTGGCTGCCGTGACGGGGGCGTACACGGCGGGGCTCAGTCGACGGCGAGTATCCAATACTCTGTTTTTAGCCGTGACTTCAAACTTGAAGTCGTGGACTTCGGGGATGAATCGACGGATTCTGTGAGTTGGGTAGGACTAAGTAGGGTCCTAGGAAGGTGCTGGTATCACCACCGTGAAGGGGGAAGCAGTGGACGGCCGGGAAGGAAAACAGAGCTCACGGGCAAGGTTTTTCGAGGTTGAAGACGAGGGGTATGAGGCCGTGATTTCTGG
Organism: Prinsepia uniflora; assembly: GCA_032719365.1. Classification (NCBI taxonomy): domain Eukaryota; kingdom Viridiplantae; phylum Streptophyta; class Magnoliopsida; order Rosales; family Rosaceae; genus Prinsepia; species Prinsepia uniflora. Next base: position 61,613,571 of record CM064875.1, read on the forward strand.
ATTTTAGGACTGGATTTGGTTGCAGGGGACTGGACGAAGCTAATGGTATTGAAATGGAGAAGAATGGTGGGTGAACGGCGGAGAACCGGTCACGCCGGTTCAACTGTGTTGAACCGGGTGACTCGAGGTTGAAGATGGACTGTAGCAGGCGCGTGAGGCCCACGCGCAGCCACTTTGGGCGGCGCGTGGGGGCGCGTAGGGAGGAATCCGGTCAAGCGACCAACATGAGTTTGGCCCTAAATGTTCTAAGGAATCCAATGGTATAGTTTTCGGGTTAATCGGACGGTGTTACGGAATGGTTCGGAAATCCGTACGGTTTAGGGATTCGGATTAAAATATTATTAAATTCCCGAAAAATTGGGGAAAATAGGGAAGGTATCCTTGATGTTATTGTGACCCTATTTGGTATCTATGGACAGGACGGGAGACACCAGAGACGGTTGAGGAGCGCACGGAGCGCGAGTGACGTGTTGTAAACTGTGAGTGGACTCTTTCTTACTTCCGAGCATGCCAAACTGTTTGAATTACTGTTTTATGATTTCTATGTGTGTTTTTATGTCCTGATGATGATTTCTATGTGTGTTTCTATGTGCGCTGTTTCTATGTGTGTCTTTCTTTCTTACTCCTTCGTCTGATGGTTATGCTTATAGTTGTATTAAATTTATTTTTGGTGTTGTAAGTGTGATTATCAGACGGGAGCAGGGTCCATTCCGAGTATCGAGGTGATATTTGGGACGGGTCCTGACAATGCGTGCCCCGGAGAAGGAGGGTCACGCTGCTCGGCGGCGGGTGGCGGAGCTCGAAAGGGAGTTGCAGCGGCAGACGGCCAGGACGGAGGCGGCCGAACGGGGTATCACTGAACAGGAAGAGACAGCGCATGCGTTCTCCCTGAAGCTGAACGAGCAAGAAAAGACCCTGGGGGAGTTACAGGGAGAAGTGGACAGGCTTAGGGTCCTACTTGCTGCCGACCAGCAGAAGACCCTGGAAGATTTCATGGCAGACCCGGTGTACGCCAATCACCTCGACCTGGCGCTTGCCGAAGTGGAGGATGATTGCGTACAGCGTGTGCTGTACTTTAACCCAGGCGTCACCCTGAACTTCCCGTGGTTAGATGAGCCCCCGACCCTAACCAAGACCTTCAACTTGGAGGGGCAAGACCTTGATGCCGTTCCGCAGCTGAGTGCCCCGACGGGTTCAGGTGAGATGCCGATCACGGGGGCAAAGGATGTCGTTGCCTCGTCGTTCGGAAAGGACTGAGCGGAGGAGGACGATGTGGAAGTGTTGGCCGGATAGGGATGGAGGTGCCGTTAGCGGGCCCTGCCTTATGTACTCTTTTTTCTCTCTCCTTTGTTTTTTTTGGGTAATCCTGGGAATGCCCCGTGTAGCATGTAGTTTGCGATTGAAATGAAATGGAATTTGGATTACATGTAGCAATTGTCTATCATGCGAAGTCACGTCGCTTTTTGTTTGTGCTGTTTTTTTTTTTTTGCGTGTTGTGAATGAGAATTGCCGATAGGCGAGTACTTGGCGGATTTGTGCATATGTGTAGGCATGCCGATCCACGGTATTGTAGACGAGTAGGGACTGAGCGGACTTAATCACAAACCCAAACCATAATGCGCACAATCACCCAAAATCAAATCGTAATAACGAAGGCTAATTGAATCTTGACTTATTTTGGACTAAGTAAACGTCCGTCGGCAGGGCAAGTAGATGCCGTTTGGGTCACTGGGAGTGCCGATCGGCAATGGTGAATAGGCTAACTGGTTTTTAAGGACTAAACGAACATTTAGATAAATGAAAGAACATTTGGCCGAGAAGGCAAGTTTGACTGGAGATAGCCAAATCGAATTACAACAAAGCGTAAAGCAGTTTACATGGGGAGGTATTTTTAATTATAAAATAACTTGAGATGATCCGCATGCCACAGGTGTGTAAGCGAACGTCCATCCGTAGTCTGGAGCTCATAAGTGCCCGGATGACAAATTTGAGTAACCAGGTAGGGGCCCTCCCACGTGGGCCCGAGTGTCCTATCAGCACGTTCTTTAGTGGCCAGGCTAACCTTACGAAGGACCCAATCACCGACCTGGAAACTGCGTGCGTGAACTCGAGAGTTGTAGTAGCGAGCAATTCACTGTTTGTGTGCCATGTTGCGGTGACTGGCCTGTTCACGGCTTTCCTCGATGAAGTTGAGATTTTGTGTGAGGAGCTCCGTATTCTCTTGTGGATCATAGGATAGTACCCGATACGAAGTCTCCCCAATTTCCACGGGTACGACAGCTTCAGTCCCGAAAGTCAAGGCAAAGGGTGTCTCCTGTGTCGATGTCCGGTAGGATGTCCGATAGGACCAGAGAACATCAGATAGGAGGTCGGACTATTGGCCCTTCGGGGTGTCGTGTAGTCGAGCCTTGAGATTGTGCTTGGTTGGGCAGGGTCCAAGGTGAACGGGGTTGACGTCTTGCAGATAGGAGCAGCGGGTGCCGCGGTGTTGGGATCAAGGGTGTCGGGTATGTGCTGCGTTGTGTTGTAAGTGAATTCAGAGATGAAGTCAGCGAAGACCTGCCCTTTGACCGCTAGTCTTGGGGCGAATGTGATCTCAAACTCACTATGCTCCACTGCCCACTTGATGAGTCGCCCTGAAGCGTCCGACTTTTGGAGCACCTAGCGAATGGGTTTGTTAGTAAGGACTAACATGAGATGTGCCTGGAAGTATGGGCGGAGGCGTCGGGCCGTCACGATGAGGGCGAAGGCCAACTTCTCCAGGTCGTTGTACCGGGTCTCCGCGTCCTGGAATGCTTTGCTGACTTAGTACACCAGGAACTCCGCGCCGTCCCTGACAGGACCGCCCCCAGAAAGGGCATTATTAACCGTGCCCGGTCCTGCTCCCGCCTGGCAAGACGACTGAAATCCCCAGATTACCCTCAGTACGTGCCAGACCAGGGATAGCCACATGTACTTACTCATGCCTCCGCCCCACGATCAGCCTCGATCAACGCGCCACAACCTGGAGGGTCAATAAAAACCAAAAGGTGTGAATGGACAAAAATAAATTAGTTTGAAAAAAAAACAGTTACAAACAGACGTTTTTACCCTCCGCGTAAAACCAATGCATGCATACAAAAAAAATCATTTCACAATCGGTTAACATTTTCCACATAAGAAAAAAACCGTGTATCAAATTCCAACATAAGGAAAACTCGTATGAACTCAAAATCATTTTTCCTTTCTCAACCATCGGGTCTTAGCCCGTAATCATAAACACCGAGCCTCAGCCCAAAAACCACGAATCAAAACCAAATGCACAACATGATCCAAAACCATCAACCATATACCGGGCCACTGCCCAACTCAACTGAAACATCAGAAATCATCAATAAATCACAAGTCAATCATTTTGCTGGATATCAAGTGCGCCCGAATCTTTAAACTCAAAACCATGCGCATAAACAGGCCTTCCCGGGATATCAACGAGTCTTTAAACTCAGAACATAATCAATAGGCCTCGGGGGTATCACAATAACCAAGTCTTTAAACTCATGAGTCTTTAAACTCATTAAGAGCCCTCCTCCGTCATCAATTAACCGAGTCTTTAAACTCAAAACGTGCTCCAGCAATAGCACCCGGGTCTTTAAACTCAAAACAGTTTTCAACGGGTCTTTAAACCCCAAAACATTTATCAATCACGACAACGTGGGATCCATCCCAAAATCACATTTTTCACAACAGGACCCATGGTCCGAATTTCCACATTCAATTCCCCAAATCATACTTCACAAACATAATCAAATTATCATTAAACACGGGGCATGCAAAATCAGACCAAATGACTTTATTAAATCCTTTTTCATTCCCGAATTCGAATTCGCAATAATGATTCCGTAAGCCGGCATCCGGAAGCATCATCCCGAACCCAAACCAAGAATCCACTTTATTATTTCCGAAAACCGAAATCTCGTAAATCAAAGTTATTTTTGTGCCCCGAGCATCAAGCCCGAAATCACCTTTTTCAAATCTATTTTAATTCTTAGAAATCACTTCTTTCTCAAATCTCATTTTCAACACATCAAACCCACAATCATAATCACCAAAATCACGATCTAATCAAAACATACTCAAAACCCATTTTTAAAATCCTCAAAATCACAAGTCTCATTTCAATTCCCAGATTCAAACATCAACAGTGATCAAATCACAATAACTCGAAATCTCGTAAAACGTGCAAATCTGGAACGTTCTCGAAAAACGTGTCAAAATCGTAAGTCACACTCGCAATCATAAACAACCTTCTTAAATCACACCCATTTCATATAACCTCTTTCATTAAACCATCATTAAGCACACGAGTGACCATAGTCTCGAAATATGTGTAATTTCACATGTATAGTAAACATACATATAAATACGGGAATCGAATACGTATAAATACGGAAATCAAAATCAATCACAACTTATAATCATAATCATAAAATCATAGAAATAATTTATGCATGCATTAAATTTTGAAAGAAACGTCCACTCACACACCAATTTTAAGGCTCGATTTCGCGCCGTACGCGTTCCCGTAATTTCCGGCATTTTCCAGAAACTCGAATCCTGTCCGAAAACACATTCCCGGGTCATTAAGGTCTCAAATAACATCATACTAATTCCCCATAATTTTCTGGGAATTAATCGTTAATTAAAAACGTAACCTAAACCTTCTGGCCCTCGAAACAACATTGAAACGGTGTCCGATAATTTCAAAACCAACGTTAAAATGTTCGTTACATTGTGTAGGTCAAAAGTCGTTTTGAACTCACCTTGAAAAACCGTCCCACGCGCCGTCACGCTTTGCCGTGAGTGGCTGCGCGTGACACCCACGCGCCAGCTACAGTGCCAGGTACAGTCGTCGTCCCAACCCGACTGTCTGGTAAATGGGTCCGGTTGGCCCGCGGCGTGACCCGACTGGAAATCCATCAATTTCAACCTACGAGCATCAATTCAAACGTTCAATAGAATCGCCAAGCATCTAATTTGGGTCCTGTGACCTCCAATCAGTGACATCATACCTGAATCCAGACGATTAGAAGTCGAACTTTGAAGAACAAGTGGGTACTGTTCAATCATCAAACTCGACCAACCTCTATTGTTTACTTGAAATTGGCCCACCCAGAAGCTTCGTAGTGTTCGTATGAACTTGTTTCTCCTGCCAATTGCTCCTCTAAACTCCTCCAAAATCACAACTCAAGCTCGATTTTCTTCCCGGTTAGCAGGTCCCTTTAGAGTCGAAAACGGCATCAAATCTCTTCCCACTAGTATACGATCGACTTGAATTAATCCCAGAGGACTCATTGAAGCCTTAATTTGCCATGGGCTGGCCTACAATTCGAGTTGAAATTTTTAATTTGTTTGAACAAGAACTTCGGGTTTCCAGAGCATTTTCTCACCCAGTCCGCTCGTTTCTCCTCTCTACCCATCACTCTCGTTCTCTCTAATTCCGTGTCTCCCTTTAATTGTCCCAGGAATGGATTGAACAAATTAATTCCTCCCACACGCCCAGTGCTCTGTTCTGCAAAACGAGGGCCCGTGCTCCGCAATTCACCAGCACAGAAAATTTCCTTCAGCCCTCAGTCACGTTAATGAATCCCTCTCACTCCCAACACTCTCAGTTAGCTGCAATGCGACCCAACACCTGTGGGGAACTCACTCAGACTTACTGAGTCTCTGTTTCCCGCAAAACAGACCCAAAACCATTTTTAAAACCTGCCCGTGCCCCGCTTCTTCGTCCAAACGTGCCTCCATGCTCCCATTATCCTCAATTTTCTTAAACAATTCTTGTTTCAGAGAATTCCTAAGCAATTCCTTGATCAAAGGTCCAACTTAAACAATTACATCGCACTAACCCACGGCTGTTCAAACTGGGCTTGGCAAATTACCATTTTAACCTTCTACTCAAAATTACCAAAATGCCCCTCACCATCCGTGACCCGTAACTTGATTACCCGATGTCCGTTTCCGGCGTGCCACCTGTCGTTGTACTCGGGGAATCGAGACCTTCCTAACGGTCCTTAGCCCTTGGCCATCGGACCTCCCGATCAAAAAGTCAACATTTTCCCTTATTTCGTCCAAATTACGGAAATGACCCTGAACTTCCGAACGTCATAACTTTCACCTCGAACGTCGGAATCGAACGTGCCACCTGTCTATGAACTCGTGACGTCCCAACCTACGTCACGGTCATCGGTCAAAGTCCATTTGACTGTTCGAATTAAAAAGTCAACATTTTACCCACGACCAGGGGCAAAACGGTCATTTCGCACCGTTCGTCCGATTTCACCCAACTAATCACCGATTAACCCCGTTAATCATGATTAGTTACAAATCTAATCCCGAATTCCGAGACGGGTCGTTACAGTCCCGGCTGGTGACGAGGACAGAGCTGACAGCGGATGGGGAGATAGAAAGGTAGACGGTGAGCCGCTCACTGGTGGTAGGTCGGATAAGTAGGGGTGCGGTGCTCATGCAAGTTTTGAGGTCTTCAAAGGCGGGGTCGCATGTTTCATCCCAGTTTATGTGCCTGCTCTGGGTTTTCATGACCTTAAAGAATGGTAAACACTTGTCCGTCGCCCGGGAGATGAACCGGGTGAGGGCGGTGATCCGGACAGTAAGGGTTTGGACTTCCTTGAGTGTGCGCGGGGGCTTCATGTCTAGGATGCCTTAATTTTCTCAGGGTTTGGACTTCCTTGAGTGTGCGCGGGGGCTCCTTGAGAGGACCCTATGATGATATTGTTACTTCGGAAATCGACCATCCTGTATGATGTGTGATCTTGGAGAGGATACGATGATAACCTCTGGACGTTGACCATCCTGTGTGATGTGTGATCCTGGAGAGGATATGATGATAGCCTCCGAATGTCGACCATCATATGTGATGTGTGATCTTGGAGAGGATATGATGATAGCCTCCGAACGTCGACCATCTTGTGTGATGTGTGATCCTGAAGAGGATGTGGTGATAACCTCCGGACGTCGACCATCCTGTGTGATGTGTGATCCTATAGAGGTCACGATGCACTGCCTGTTGTCGTGCAGCCTAGGGAGACTCGACTCAGGAGTGCTGATGTTATATCATATATGAGATCGATATTTGATATGTTCAGGACGATATGTGGAATGTCGGCCGGTGATGTGTTCACGGCGATGTGCTCGGATGTGAGTAGTCTTGGAGTTTATGTGTACGTGTTGCTTGGATATTGTGACTGATAATGACTGATGATGATTGAGATGAGACAAATGTTGGATATGAGGATTGATCATGTTTTCCATGGGTACTTTATACACGGATGAGTTCACTATTAATTGATGATAAACGCAAATTGATTGATTTGCGTTCATATGCTTTTAACATGTGATGGTAAACCGATGATTACATCGATTTTATTATTACTGTTGTTGAAGCGTAAAATGTTCCAACTGTCGATTACTCGTTGCCCAACCGTTGAATGACGCGTGTCCTTCCTCGTAACCTGTCAACTAAAAAGGATCGCGGGTTCTCCGTTAGTACGGGCACCGGTGTGGTGCCAGCCTAAGGTTCTCCGACGGTCAAGTCAGTTACTTTGTTCGTAAGAGGAAATAGTAAACGGTAAGTTCGGTAGAGTAATTATGAATAGTAAAAATTAGTTACCTTTATTGGGAAATGTGTACCCTTTATGTATGGGTAGGTGGGATGTTCAATTCCAAAAGTTTCGATGTGGGACAAATGCTTCTCGATTTACGTACTGACACATGTTTCGTAAATCGAGGATGGATAGATCTCCACGTGGCATCCCGCATTGGGCCCGGATTTAGAGCTTGTGTATGTTCGGTGGTTTTGGGCCTTGAACGGAGTCTGGGCTTTAAGTATACGGCCCAGTGGGTCTGGTCAGATATGGTGTCAACAGAAGTCCCCCAAGTCGTTGACTTAGGTGGAATTTCTCGGTCGGGGGCTTGTCTTATTTTCTCAGACCCTGGTGGGAAGTATACCTGTAGTCCCCCAAGTCCCCTGGTGGGACAGTCTGCTGAGACAGTCTCGGTCACGGCTAAGAGGTGTAAAGTGGTCGGTTTGAAGGGAGGCAACGACTCGGCGAGCCAACGCCACGGTCTGTCATGCTGTGTGTGGCAGTCAGGGGTGGTGCCATGGTCGGTGACGAGTGGCCATAAACTGGACGGGTAGGTTGTAACGACCCGAACTTTCGTAAATATTATTTTATTGTAAAATGACCATTTTGCCCCTAAGGGGGGGAAAAAGTTAACTTTTGCCCCGGGGAATATTTAGGACTTTGATCCATGACCGTGACGTAGTTTAGGACGTCACGAGTTCATAGGCAGGTGGCACGTTCGATTCCGACGTTCGAGAAAGAAGTTATGGCATTCGGAAGTCGAGGGGTATTTTGGTAATTTGGTCAATGAGGGGCCAAATGTTGACTTTTGATCCAGGAAGTCCAACGGACGAGGGCCAATGACCTTTACGTAGGTCGAGTCAATACGAATCCGTAGACAGGCGGCACGTCGAAAACGGACGTACGACGTAAAAGTTATGGTCACGGAAGTAAACTTGATTAACCGAACTAACCGAGATCCGGATTAAAATAATATTAAATTAATAAAATCTGATTTCTTTAATCAAACCATTCTGGACCCTCGGATGAGTGACAAGTGTCACTCATCCCCTACATTCCCTAAAACCAGGATCTTTGTTGGCCATTAGATTATTTAATCAATTTCATCTCCTGAAATCCTCACCATCCATTTAAACCACAGATTGAATCTCAACCCTTGATCTCATCTCCCTTTTGTTTTTAAACCATCAGACTATCCTTCTCACATTTTCATTTCCTTTCAAACCGTGTGCACATCCTCCCTCTCTGCACAAACACACCAGCACCTCACAGCCCAACCTCACACACCAGGCAGCATCAGGCAACCACCAGCCACCCCCAGACACCTGCCACCACCCCACAGCCGCCCTGCACGGCTGTGAAACTCCCCAAACCCGAGAAGGAACAAAACAATCTGACACTGTCCAACCGTCCAAACCATCTCATCAGGACTCGAACTAACCTAGGGCTAGGTTAACTGGGACATTAGGACGACTCAGACGTGGACGAGGCAGCCCACGGAGGCGACACAGCGGCGGTAAGTCCAGAAACCCGAGAAGGCTCGATTTCATTCCCTGTTTCGAAACGTTGTTTTTGATGTTAGGATCCTTTGTTTATCTTCGAGACATGTTCTAGGGACCTAGATGACCAGTTTGAACCAAAGCTCGTGGCCGGAATCTCTACGACTAGCTGGAGAAGACGACCTGGGTTCTCAGCCGGTTTTTCCGTCGATTTTCAGGTAACTTCTTGAGCCTAAAGTTTAGTTTTGATTTCACAGAACCGTAGAGGAAGTAGAGACGAGTCCATAGGATCAAACCTCACCAGAAATGGTGGTCGGGATGATGAACACTGATCGGGTCAAACTGTGGGTCAACGGTGACCCGGTTTCAGACCCGGTACTGTAGCGATGACGTCATCATGCGACGTCAGCAGTGACGTCATGATGACGTCATCATGTCAGAAAACCGTCAGATCAGGGACCAATGAGCTGCTGACACGTGTCCTCTGACACTGTCTGTCACGACCCGGCCCATCTAACACAATATTGTCCGCTTTGGACCCAGCCCTCACGGTTTTGTTTTCGGGAGCTCACATGCAACTTCCCAGTAGGTCACCCATCATGGGATTGCACCAGCCTTAACTCGCTTAACTTTGGGGTTCCAATCCCCCCCAAAGCCACTGAGCTCCCAAAAGGCCTTGTGTTAGATAGATACGTACCTACACATATAAGGTACTTCACCTTTCCCTCCCCGAGCGATGTGGGATCGTTCACTGATCTTACCTTTCCAAGCTCACTGGTCTTGCTCACCGTTCTTGCTTCTCAAGCTCACGGGTCTTGCTTCCAAGACCGGGTCTTACACTGTCAATGATGACGTCAGCAGTACTGTAGCACAGTTGACCAGAGCGTTGACCAGGCGCTTGTGAACAATATTTTGTGTGGGACCGGTACCATTTTCAAGGTTTCGATGATACGAATCCAATGGCGGTGGTTTCGTGTCGATCGGAGATCGTTAGGTTGGTCAAATTAGGGTTTGAAGCCTTGGAAAGCGTGTTCAGGCGGCTTTTCCGGGCCGGTTTCAGTCTAGGGTTTCTTGGTTGTGTAGTAGGGACTTAAAGTGACCTTTACGTATGCTTTGGACATGACAGGAATCGTACTTTAGCACTTGGACAGGGTTATACGCTCGGGATTGCAGTGGGATTGTACTGTGAGTGGGCCGTTGATTTCACTAAACCTTGGCATGCATAACTGTTTTTCTTTCTATTATATCTATATGTGATTCAAGCAAAAGTTTCTATTTATCTTGAGTATGATTTATGGCACGAATTACGATGTTTGGGCATAAGACCCGTCTGGTTGATTATGCACGGTTTTGAGTCATGTATATGTATATGGATTTCGATATTTATCTTTAGTACTGTACTGTATAGATCTACCCTAGGATACTGTCTCCTCCGGATGTAGGTACCCCGGAGTGGTCACGGCGCATTGCCTGCGAGGAGTCATTCTACGGAGGGACGGGACCGTAGAGTGGCTCAAGAGCAGGATTGCTACTATTGGACGTCTGGGACGTCAGGCATCTAGAATGCCATACTCGGACTGGGTTCGGGATTTGGACTCGGGATTGAGACCCCTGGTGGCACGCGTAGCCTTGGGACTGTGACCTTATTGGGCGTCTGGGACGTCGGACATCTGGGATGTCAGGGTTGGGATGTATAGTGCAGTGACTGAGATTATGTTATGTTAATATTACTCTGCTTAAAATTATATGATTTTGTGGCTTTTGATACTGATGCCTGCTTTTCGGAAAACGGAGGGAAAAATCTATATGTTTTCGATATGGTAAACCATTTTGTAAACCTTGAATTTCGGCCCACTCACCCTTGTTGTTTTACTACCCCTCCAGGTCGTGCTACTGAGGAGGAAGAGGAGGAGGATCCCGAGGAAGAGGCATAGGTTTACGTTGCGCACCTGAACCCTACTGCTGGATAGGTTGGCACGTAGAATGTCTAGAGTCGTGCTCAATAACCTGTATTTTGGAACTATCCCTTGTCTGACACTATTTGTATTCGGATATTTTGTGTGGCGTGCTATGTATGACTTAAATTTGGATTTTCTTTATGCATTTGATTCCTTTAAGGGTAATTTCGGTATCTTGAGGTCGGGTGTCAGACGGGAGCAGGGCACGCCCCCGGGTGGTCCCAGGGGGATCGGGGCGGGTCCTGTCATAGGTTCCCATACGGAGCGGTGTATGTAGGTCGGTGTTTATGTCCAACGCCTAAGGGGTTGGGTGTGGAAACCGAGCGGTGTAACTGAGTCGGTCAGGAGTACGGGGAGCTTGGTAGTGGGTGAGGAATGACGGTTGGTCTCCCTCGGCTGGATGAATGACACGTGTCGGTGAGATGGAGTGGTCGTGACACGTGTCGGCCTCTGGGAAGGGTGACGCTTCGTAGTCTGTGCATCAACCTCTATAAATATGAGGAGTTTTCACCGATTGTCTCACTTTGTGTTTTTGAGAAAGTGAGGAAACTCTGTCGAACTAGGAAGGCGATTTCCGATCAGCTCTCGGCGGTGGTGTATACGGTGGTTGCGATTTCTGACTTGCCCTACTCCGTGAAAAAACACAGTAAGTATGCCTTAACTCTATTTTTTTTTCGATTGAAGTGGGTGGTGGTGAAGAACTGGTCATGAATTGTGTTGTGGAAAGAAATGGTTAAAAAAATTTATGCATGCATGCTTTTAATTGAAGGGTACAAATGTTTATTTCGGAAATCTGTTTTCCAACTGTTTATTTTTGTCCACTCACAGCTTTTATGGTTTTTGATACCCTTCAGGTTGATTGCGGATGCGGGCCGTAACTGAGACTGAGACATCACATGCTGCTGCGGACTCTGGGAATCACTGCGCACTTCTGATAACCCCGAGCGGGTTACAGTTTTATCCTTGGTCTGACACGTGGTGTTAGACGGGAGCAGGAAACATCCCACGATAATCCAAGGGGATTGGGAAGGGTCCTGTCATTTTTTATGGTCATCCTTATTTCATCCATAATTTTTTTGTTATAATTTCGATTAGAACGATTCTTTCGCCAAAATGCTCAGAATTCCAAAATTTATTTATTTCTGAAAATTTCTTACAAAATATATTATTTTCTCCAATTGTTTGATATTTTTACATTAAAATATAAGTATAAAAGGTATAAAATAATATAAAATAAAGTTTAAATAAAGACGTATCAATAATCTCTAAAATAATGGATTTTCCTGAGGAATTAAAAGATAAAAAATAAATTAATTTTTTTTTAGGAGTCCTAAACTATGGACGAAAATTTATTAAAAACTTATCCCAAAAAATGAGTTCCTCTTTTAGAAAAAAACTAAAAAATGATAAAAAATTTAATTGGATGGAAGAAGACTTGGAAATAATAAAGAGTATACAAAATGATCTTAAAAAATGATCAAAAAAAAATTTCACAAGTTTATTTTCCTAAAACAGATGATAACCTAATTTTAAAAATAGATGCCTCAAATTTATGTTGGGGTAGATCGGGACATCATTAGTCCGTAGATAGATGACACGTCGAAATCGGACGTTCGACGGGAAAGTTACGGGTCACGGAAACAAATCAAAACTATTCACGTTTTTTGGGAATTTACACAAGTGGCAGTTTTGGATTGGTCCGAAAATCTGGGTGGACCAATTGATGAGTGACAAATGTCACTCATCTAGTTGGCCTAAAGTCCCAAGTAATTGGATATTTTGATTTTTCACTCATCTCCCTCATTTCTCTCTGTGAACTCGAAACCCCTCCCAAACACTCACCAACCCACACCACCACCTTATACCATCATCTTCTGGTTCGTTTGAGAGAGTGAGAGGGAAGTGATGACCGAGAGACGACGGAGACGGACTGAGCACGGCGGAGGAACCACGACCAAGGTAAACCCGAAAACTCGTTTTGGACCTAAAAATGTAAACTCGATTTTTAGGGTTTTTTGAGGGATTTTGATGATTCAAACATGTTCCTAGGGTCCATACGATCTCACAGGAACGAAAACTAAGGACTGAGGTGGTTAGGATCGACGGGAAATCGAGGTTGCATGTGGTCGCCACTATTCAACATTGGGAAGGTAATTTCTAGGCCATTTTTCATGTTTTTGAATCCATATGCTTGTTTCTGGGTTGATTTCGAGTCGATAGGAACAAGAATGGTCGAAAATGGTGTAGAAATGCATGAGTTAGAACCGGGTTGGGTCGCGGGTCTGGGTGACCCGTTATAGTGAAATCGAGTTGACCCGTCGCGAGGTAGACGATGAAGATGTCAGTAGGATGACGTCATCATCTGTCAGGTTGTCAGGCCATATGGCTAATAGGAGGACGACAAGTGGCAGTTGTCAAGTCCCATTTAGCACAGACATGTCTGACACGTGGGCCCGTCAGCGTGTGATACATGGCACGTGTCAGATCTGACAGCTAGTGTTAGACCTGTCAGGCTGACGTCAGCGATGATGTGAGTGTTGACTTTGATGACGCCAGCGTTGACTGTTGATCATGACGTTAGCATTAACTAGGAACTTTGATCCGCGCGTGGGGGCACGTGGGCACATTTTTTGTAGTCAAACCGGTCATATCTGAAAGGTTTCGTCGATCCAAATTCAATGGTGGTGGTTTTGAGTCGATCGGAGATCATTTGATAGGTCATTTAGGGGTTTAAAGCCTCGGGAAACGTGTTAGTGACAGGACCCGTCTCAATCCCACTGGAACCACCTGGGGACTTGTCCCGCTCCCGTCTAACAACGACTTCAAACATACCAAAAGTACCGTTAAACGAAAACTAAATACTTCAAAATAAGCAAATAACGTTCAACAACATAGTTCAGAGTAATAAGCTGTCAGAAGGTTGTCACGTTGGTTCAGAAGAATAAGAGCACACTGTAAGAGGATTATCGGGGTGGTAAAATAGCCAACCTGAGGTCCCATCACTCTTGTTCTGTATCAGGTTTTCTGTTTCCTTGTGAAGCAAAACTGTTGTCGCTAAATCCATATCCGACAAACCACATCTTAAACGAAGCACTTCTTATCTCATCCTCAGAGGGACCCTCCTTCGTGAACCATCCAACACTGAAAAATGAAGGGAACTTCAAGAGAGGCCACCTCCCAAGGGAAAATTGACCGAAGATCCCAATAAAGATTCCAAATGTCACGATACGTAAAATGCCCAACAGAGACGTAAAGCCTATCTTCACCCCGAAATAAGCTGGCTTCACTGTTGACCAGAAGGATTCTCTTTTCTCAATGATTTCAGAACTCTCATTTCTCCCAGTAAGACTGCCAGGCTTTTCAATTAAAACTCCAAGTGTTAGACTTACAACAATGGCATCTGCTGAAGGTAGCTTCAACGCCCAAAGACCAATGTCTTTCTATTGTTAATTCTATAGTTGGTCCTTTGGGCGGAGGAGGACCCAGAATCTACAACTGTTATTAAAAAAATTAAGATTAACCATTTGAGCTGCTCTCCCAGTGAAGGTACACGTACACGTACATGAATCAATCCAAAAAGAAGCGGATATAAATTACTCAAAGGGAAAATCCTACCAAAAACAAAAGGTACATCGTAAGACAGAGAAAACCAAATCAAATAAGGGAAGAAAAAAAAACATTGCTTGCACTTGCAGAATGAATCCCGTAAACTATGGGGCAAACAGGAACAGACAAATCATTAGGGTACATTTCGACGAGGGACTCCAAAGTTCTAAGGATTTAGGCTAAATTAAGTAAAAATTATACCTTTCAAGTAATAAGAAATTTCAAATGATTATTACCTTCTCATGCCAAATTACCAAAATGCGTCTAACCTTCATCACCTTCGGCCATGGCTTCCCAGCCATACCTTCGATGTTTCCTACGTTCATGTTCTCCTCTCTTTGTCTCAGAATGTCCACACGAACTCCAGGAAGACACTATCACGTCCACTCTCAAGTTTCCCAACCTAGAGCCTAAAACCCACAGTGGATGCCTCATCGGTTTTCTCCTTGTGCTCATCATTCACTCAATATTTTCCCCTTTTTTCCCCAGTTTCCTTGCCTTTCACTCTCACTTTTCCTCCTCTCCTTATGTTTTCTCTTTTCTTCCCGTTGAACCCTTCTGTCTCTCTCTCGAGTTCTCTATATTTATTCCATTTTTCTTGGTTTTGGTTGCTCAGCACCTGGAAGGAACGGTGAACGATCCCACATTCCTGCTAGAGGAATGGTCTGGGAGGGGAATGATGGTGTACCTTAAAGGTGTAGTCACACACCTATCTAGCACAAGGTCTTTTGGGAGCTCAATGACTTTGAGTTCGGTTGGAACTTCAAAGTTAAGCGAGTTGAGGTTCGTGCAATCCCAAAATGGGTGACCTATTGGGAAGTTACAAATTACGCTTCAACGTATGTGAATTATACGATCATGGTTGAATGTTGCAATATTTAGGTAGATTTGCAAAAACAAGGTAGAAGATTACACTTCAATATCACGAATTTATAACCTCAAGATTAAGAACAATTTCAGATATTTAGGTAGATTTGCACAACCAAGATAAAAGATTACGCTTCAATGTCACAAATTTATAACCTTAAGATCAAGAACAATTTCAAAAAGAAAGTTTATGTTACGGAATAAGGTTGAAATTCCACGACCAAGATAGCATAGGTAAATTACACAATCATGATTAAAAGTTGCAATATTTTGGTAAATTTACACAACCAAGATAGCATATCATGCTTCATGGTCAACAATTTACAACCACAACTAGCTACAATCTCAAAGAACAACTTCATGTTACGGAGTCAAGTTGAGACTACAAAAGCATAGTTCAAAGTTACATAGTTAAGGTAGATATAGTATTTTCTCATGTCTTAATTTTATTTATATATTATTTTGTATAAAATTATTGTTTATAATGAATTAAATAGGCCCACAGCAACACTCGAGCTATATCTTACAAGTCATATTCAAACGTATTTAAAATTGAATCGGGAGCTAAAAGAAACTTACATATAAAGAATACGTGTTCATCTATCTACCTCAAAATCGAATCGGGAGCTAAGAGAAACTTACATATAAAGAATACATGTTCATCTATCTACCTCTAGTAGACTATATCCTGGAGTCCTTCTCAAGCCCCTCTCTTTTGCTGTGTCTCTTATTCTGACCACTTCGCTCCACTTTCCGCCTTCTGCATATAAATTCGACACGATGCCAAAAACACTTGAGTCTTCGGGGTACAAATCCAAGAGACGTCTTCCTAAAATCTCCCCCATCTCAGCATTTCCGTGTACTTTACAAGCAGCGAGCAAGGTTCTTACTGTAGAAGCAGTATGCTCCGGTGGCAGAGACTTAACCAGATTGTATGCTTCTTCAAGCAGACCTGCTCGGCTTAATAGATCTACCACACAGCCATAATACTATCTTTTCATGTTAATTTCTAAGGCGTGTTGATCACCACTCTGAGCATAACCAGTAATAATTGAAGTGAAGACAACAATATCTCTGTCAGTAATTTCATCGAACACCTTACCTGCATCATCAAAATGCCTACAGCTACAATACAACCCGATAAGCGACGAACCAACAAACTCACCATTCAACCCAGACTTGAAAGCATCCCCATGAATTCCTAGGCCAAATTCCAAATTTCCCAACTCAATACAGCTTTTCAAACTAAATGTAATGGCCGGACTATTCAACCCAATTCTCCATTGCTTCAAATTCATGTATCGTCTAATAACTTCATCAAAGTGACCGGCCCTGAAATACCCAACAAAGATCGAATTCCAAAGAGAGACTTTCAGACTTACATTGACAATTTTATCAAAAATCCATCTCGATTCAGATAAAAACCCAAACTTTGCATAGCAATTCAGAAGCTTGGAACCCAGAAAACTATGGTCTCTGAAACCGTGAGCAAAAATTTGAGAATGGATTTTCCTGAGTGAAAAAGAATCTGAACAATGATCCAAGAAGAAAGCGAACTTTTCTGAAAGAAATGAGGATTGAGAACGTGGCTCTTCGATAATTGATTTATAGATGGATCTGACCTGGGTTTTGGTAGCTAATGATCCAGATTTAATTCCATTCATGATTGTAAACCATTAGAAAGAAACAGAAGAAACCTTTGCAAATAGTGAGCCAGCCTACAGCACTGAATATTTCAGAGAGCCACATTGTCTGTTTCAAGTTATCAACATGAAAAGAAGGAAAAAAATTTAGACTACATAATTTAAACATCTACACCAAGCCTAAAGAGAAAGGGTAATACAAAAACTTACACCTCTAGACCAATAAGATCCCTCATTCTCCCATTTACCAATCCACCAACTACTCCTCCTAGTGTTACTGTTGAACCAAAAAGTGAGTACTGCATAAGGAGAAGAATGTTCAGCTAATGCAAAGAACTAAATATCTAAGATATTAAAAGTTACTTGAGAAAAGTATTGCAGTAATTACTTCTGCAAGTGTAAGTCCTAGTCATTCCATGATTGCAGATTCGATCAGGAAGGAATTGTACTATGCATATATTAATAACGATTCAGGGACAAAATATGTTCTCAAGCTTAATAATAGTAGCACAGTCATATCTTTGAAAAGCTCAATTGAAAATGCGTCTAAGAGAATGATCTGAAATTTAAAATTTACACTGTGTTGACTTGAAAAAATTTGTGAGATCTTCCTGTGGAACCCAAAATCATCCGAAAATTATGGAGCCGCCACGCGTCCCGTAATTCCCAAAAATGACCAAATTGCCCTTGGCAAATAACGCTGATCATTTGAAAAACACCCGCACATTAAATAATCTATTTACCAGTTAAATACGTTATTTGATCGGGTTAAAACCTCTGTAATATTGATATTCTCCCCGAGAGTTAATTATCGTTATTCTTAATAATGAATAATTAATATTAATATTAAAATACAACAAATATCATTACTATCATAATGAGCCATCATTACAATTATTAAATAATATATTTAATAATAATATATTATTTACTAATTAAATATTCAACCGACCAATCAGAACGCTCCAAGGCTCCCAAGATTTTTCTATAAATAGGAAGGCACATTTCATTTCCAAGGTACGTTGATTCTTCGTTTCGAAGTATATCCCTTTCCTCTCTCAAAGCTAACTTAAGCATCGGAGTGTTCTTGGTCGAACAACCCCCCGGGTAAATCGATCGAGGCAACGATAGCTAATTGTTTGCTGTTTGCAGGAATTGTGAGGACTTTTCGCGACGAGTTCAATCTTTGATTCAACAATTGGTGCTTTCATTGAGAGCTATTGAGTTATACTCAGAAGAAGCTCTCTCATTTGTTCATCGTTCATCTTTCTTCGTTCGTCGTTCATCGACATTGTTCGAAGATTTTTGAACGTTGTTCATCACTCATCAAGAATTTGTTCATCGTTCATCTTTCTTCGTTCGTCGTTCATCGACATTGTTCGAAGATTTTGAACGTTGTTTCATCACTCATCAGGAATTCTTTCATCGTTCATCTTTCTTCGTTCGTCGTTCATCGACATTGTTCGAAGATTTTGAACGTTTGTTCATCGTTCATCTCCCTTCGTTCGTCGTTCATCGACATTGTTCGAAGATTCTGAACGTTGTTCAAATTATCCATCAAACAGCTTTCCAACTCAACATTCTTCGAATCGGCATGGCTAAAGTTCGTCGATCCGTTCAGTCAGCCGGGGAAGGTGTTTCTGCCTCAACGACCCAGACGAGGAATGAAGCTCACATAGAAACTCCGGAGAAGCGCCCAGCTCGACTCGGGCGTGTGTCCATAGAAGCGCCCTTTGAGACACTTGAAGGGAGGCCAACCTTCAGTTTTGAAGCATTCCCCTCTCCAGCTAACCAAGTACCCGCGCTAGGGGATGGAACTTCGACTTTACAACAGGCAAACGAGAGTTTGATAGGAAATGCATTACGACATGATCAACTCACAACAAGCATGGTCCAAAGGGAGTTTCTGGACGGGTGTCATGACATCTCAGGGAGAAGTCATCACCAACCTCCCCAGGACAACTTGGCGCAGCAAGTTGAAGGGTTAAGCAAACAAGTTCAACTCCAGTCAAAGCTCTTGCAGCAACTCCTAGCAGAGAGACCAATCCAGGAGCAGGACAGACGATCCACGTCACGTGGAAGACAAGAGAGTGCCCAAAGACGTCCTAGGAAAGAGCAGGTTCGCTGCCAAACAATGTCACGAGATACTTCGCTAGGCGACTCTGGAGAAGAAAGTCACGCTCATCGAGCGAAAAGCCCACAACGCCTAAAGCCGTTAGTACGTGAACAGCTAGGAGGTAGGACTGGGGCAACTTCACGGGCAGAGCACTCACAACACTCACATAGGAGCAGGGGGCAACTTCGAGCTCTATACAAAATCCCAAAACGATCTGCCCACGGTAGTAAAAGGGAAAATGAAGCCTACTCCCCTGCACGATCCCAGAGAACAGGGGGAGAAGCTCAAAGAGGTTCTCAAAGATTAGCAAAAAGGGACTCATCGCCTCAGCAAGGAGCGTTGCAGGCTAATGATGTTCAAAAAATGCTGGACATGCACCTTCGTGCTCAACAAGGTGGCGATCTAGAGGACGATCTACGTCGCCAGATACGGCTCTCTACGCCCTTTATAAGGGATATTGAGGAGGAGCCATTCCCCCAGAGGTTCGCAACGCCAAACTTCACTTCATTCAAAGGAGCCTCCGACCCGGTAAAACACATAGATCATTTTCGAGGAGTCATGATCCCCCACAGGTCTAACGATGCGCTCATGTGCAAAGTTTTTCAAGCTTCCCTTCAAGGCCAAGCCATGACTTGGTTCAATCATCTCCCCCCGAGGTCGATTGAGTCCTTCGAAGAGTTGGCTTTGACATTTGTGAAGGAATACGCACAACTTCGGACAATCGAGGTGAAAGACGACCATCTTTTCTCTGTCCGAAAGAGAGCAAAAGACACTCTGCGACAATACATACGGAGATTTTGTGAGGAGAAATCTCGCATTATCGGCTGTAATGACTTTGTTGCGGCAATGGCATTCAAGCAAGGACTCCCTCGAGACAGCCAGCTTTACGGGGACATCGTCATGAGCAATGCGCGAAGTCTTTCCGAAATACTTTCGCTAGCAGAGCGACATGCAAGTTGGGAGGACGAGAAGCGCGCCGCTCATACTCATGGCCATGCTGGGACTAGCGAAAAGGCCTCCGATGAGGATGAACCCCATGGAAAGTCTGCAACTGGAAAGCTCAACAAGCGAAAGGCAGGGCAACACTCCCAAACGCCAGTTATGGGGAAGCCTAACTTGCAGCTATCTTTACCAGCCCATCAGATCCACAATGAAATTAAGAACAAGCCATGGTTTAAGAAGCCAGAGCCAGTCAAAGGCAATCAAGAGAATGCTGATAAAACCAAATGGTGCGCCTATCATGAATGTTATGGGCACAATATCAGCACATGTATATCTTTCGAAAGATATCTCCGAAATCTCCTGAGGGAGGGGCATTGTACAGACTACATCAAAAACAAGACTGTAAATCACATGGAGAACAAAGAGTCAAACGAGCCAGCGTCAAAGGTGATCCGCATCAACTAGACGCAAGTCAACATTAGAAAGACATAAAACTCTATGGAGCTTTTCAATTTTGCTTTTCAAGTTGCCTTCTGAATTCAAGTATCAATGAAATGAGATTAACAAATTGATTTGTTCACCATGTACAATTTTTCAAAGCTTATTCTCTCTAGTGTAAAAAGCCTTCATGATCGAAGCATCCAAGCCTTCGTCATCGAAGCATCTGAGTTTTCGCCTTGCGAAGCATCTAAGCCTTCGCCATGCGAAGCATCCAAGCCTTCGTCATCGAAGCATTCAAGCCTTCGCCCTGCGAAGCATCTAAGCCTTCGCCATGCGAAGCACCTAAGCCTTCGTTATCGAAGCATCCAAGCCTTCGCCCTGCGAAGCATTCAAGCCTTCGTCATCGAAGCATCAAAGCCTTCTGAGTCCTGCAAATTTCTGTGCAGCGGGGAGAGCTCATCTCGAGTGGTATCTCGCTCATTTTCTATCAGCATCCTCTCTGCACGGCTCATCTCCAACTCGCCCATTTTGGCTTCCGATGTGAAATTGAGACCTCAAGTTATCTTAGTTATCGCAATCTCACATCAACAACATAACTTTCTATTTCTGCCTGCCCTTCGCATCAAGATGGCACATTCGTAGGGCCAGAACGGAAAGGTTAGGAAAGAAGTTGCTCGGTATGCTTTTGGGTTAGGAAAGAAGTTGCTCGGCATGGTTTTTTCTCCCAAGAACCAGTAAGTCCTTGTTTATTGTCCTTCTTCTGAACAACGGTCTCCTTCAAGCACAGTGGAACGCACAACCACTCCTTGTTTGGGATGTCTGAAAGTTTCTCGCCATTCATGGAGAGAGTAGCCGGCTCATGTCCCGAAACTCTAGAAGAACATCTGTCGCCAAGCTCCACGAGAACGTCGATTGAAAAGGAAATTTGATTGCGAGCCTTCCACTCCATGAAGTCTTCGGGTTTCTCAGATTCCATATCTTTCCCTCGGAATGGACTTAGGCCACGAAAACCGCCACGCTCCCACAGGGCAAGTTTGCCGGGTCTCTCAGCACCTTGACGCATGGCGAGCATGTATGTGGTACTAGCAAGAGTCACAGTAAGTGTGATCCTGCCTACCGATGCTCACTAGTCACGTCCGCAAGTGCACTCAGTCACCGCCAAGTCCCCGTCGACTGTTCAGCCAAACTCCGTCCACCACGTGGCACCGGTAGTACACCCGCTCCAACAAAGTTTCTAAACACCTTCGACGGACTCTTGATGCGTAGCAAGCATATTTGCGGTACTAGCAAGGGTCACGTTAAATGTGAGCCAGCCTACCAATGCTCGCACGCACCATCCAAACCGCTCATTTTCCAAGCCGGACGCACTTCCGTAATTTCCCACGCTTTCCCGGAATCTCGAATCCTGTCCAAAAAACAACATGAAAGGTCATTAATGACTCTAAAAACATCATATCACTTTTCCACAATTTTTCGGGAATTTAATATTAATTTAAAACATAACCTAAAACCTTCGGACCCTCGAAACAATATCGATACGATGTCCGATTAACTCGTATCCAACACCAAAAATGTTCAAAACATTAAGTATAGCAAAACACCTGTTGAACACTTCCCCAGAAAGTCTACCACGCGCCCTCACGCGTCGCCGTGAGTGGCTGCGCGTGAAGCCAACGCGCGGTGAACAGTGATTGCTACAGTGTCGTCCCTGCAACCCATTTCTCTGATAAACGGGTCGTGCAACCCGCGTCGCAACCCGACGAGTTTCACGCCAATTTGACACCCAATCCTGCAATTGAACATTCAAAAAGCTTAGGTATAAGTCTAATTAAAGTTCTATATACTTAATTAGACAATTGATTACCTTAAACCACACGATTCGAAGATGAACTTTGAAGAACACCCGGACTCTGTTCAAGCTTCGAATTTCCTTAATCGCAACATATTTCCTTCAATTGATCAATCCAGAAGCTCAAATGGACTATGTTAAACTCTTTCCCCACTTCAATTGCGTCGATTAATCTCTCTACGATCACGACTCAACGTCGAAATTTGCTTACTGTCGACTTGACCGTTCAGAGCCAATTGGGCCTCAATTGGCTTCGTTCTTTCGATGATTCTGGTCGTAGCAATCTCAGGAAGCTTAAGGTAAGCTCAATTTGGATCTTCAAAGCTCGTAACTTCGATTTCGAATTTCCCCCCAAAACACCAAAATTTTCGATTCTAGTTTCTCCTCACACTCACTATCCCCGTGTTTTCCCTCAGTTAAATCCGACTCCTCAAACGCTCAATTACTCACTATCAAGAACAATTTCATCCAGTGTTTTCACGGATTGAAGATGCAAGATGAAGAGAATTAATGGAGTTTTAAATAGAAATTAGGGATAATTAAACAATAATTAAAACATAATGATGTTAAAGTCCATAAAACATGGAGCTGTGTTTAGGGGTCCCTAAATCAAGGGATGGGTGACACTTGTCACTCATCCAAGTGTCCACACTCAACGGTCACTATTCACAATTTAATATTATTTTAATCGAAATCTCGGTTTGTTCGGTTAATCGTTTTCGTCCCCGAAACCACAACTTTGTCGACGAATCGCCGATTTCGGCATACCGCCTGTCTATGAATTCGTATCGACTTGACCTACGTAACGGTCCTTGGCCCTCGTCCTTTGGACCTCCCGGGTCAAAAGTTAACATTTTGCCCTTACTTTGCAAAAATTACGAAAACGCCCCTCGCCTTCGTAGACCCATAGCTTTTGCATCCGATCTCCGATTTTGGCATGCCACCTGTCTATGGATTCGTATCAATTCGACCTACGTAACGGTCTCTGGCCCACGTCCTTTGGACCCCCGGGCTCAAAAGTCAACATTTTGCCCATGCTTGGGGGCAAAATGGTCATTTTTGCACATTATGACCGATTCACACCACTAAACCTAGATTAGTCTTTCTAAAAATAAAAATGGACTTCTAACCCTTATAATCAGGGGCATGATCGTCAAATAAACACAGGCTCGTTTCTTATACCTAACAGTAAAAGCTAACCCGGTGATATAAGATTCCAAACAATATACATCCCCCCGGATTCCCTGAATACCGAATCGATGTGGGGGCATTTGTGGAACCCAAAATCATCCGAAAATTATGGAGCCGCCACGCGTCCCGTAATTCCCAAAAATGACCAAATTGCCCTTGGCAAATAACGCTGATCATTTGAAAAACACCCGCACATTAAATAATCTATTTACCAGTTAAATACGTTATTTGATCGGGTTAAAACCTCTGTAATATTGATATTCTCCCCGAGAGTTAATTATCGTTATTCTTAATAATGAATAATTAATATTAATATTAAAATACAACAAATATCATTACTATCATAATGAGCCATCATTACAATTATTAAATAATATATTTAATAATAATATATTATTTACTAATTAAATATTCAACCGACCAATCAGAACGCTCCAAGGCTCCCAAGATTTTCCTATAAATAGGAAGGCACATTTCATTTCCAAGGTACGTTGATTCTTCGTTTCGAAGTATATCCCTTTCCTCTCTCAAAGCTAACTTAAGCATCGGAGTGTTCTTGGTCGAACAACCCCCCGGGTAAATCGATCGAGGCAACGATAGCTAATTGTTTGTTGTTTGCAGGAATTGTGAGGACTTTTCGCGACGAGTTCAATCTTTGATTCAACACTTCCGAATATGTGGAAGACGGATGACAAGAAGAACAGGTTGGAGGTTGCTGTATACGCAGCAAATTATTTAATTAGTAGTTATCCACCTTTGACCAAAATAATTCATCAATATCAATCCTTCAATGAATGAGTCTTATTACTGTCCATATTCGGGGTTGGAATTTCAGTACGTTTTAATCAGAATTTCGCAACCCAATGGAAAAGTCAAGAGGCCTCTTTCTCTTTTCTCATTCACATCCTCTTCCTTATTATCTCTCGACTATAACAAAACCGCTCAACCCGGTCTCTTCCTATGGAGAAACCATTTTTTCCCAAACTCCCCCGAGAGACTTATAACCAAGCAGAGAAAGAAAATCAAATCTTAAAAAACAAATCTCTAAAATGTTATCAACTATACACAACTCAAAGTCGGTGCGATGGAATAAATTTCAATACCGTAGCTGAAGCATGAATTATGTAAGACCCAAAATGTTACCAAGAAAATTCGTCGACATTCTACTTTCTTCTTCAGCCCACATCGGCACAGGAGCAAGAATGGGGAACAGAGTACAGACAGTCACCCAAAATGTTACCCAGCAAATTCGTCGAAATTCTACTTGCTTCTTCTGCCGAGAGTGGTTCAGGAGCAAGAAGAGGGAACATACACAGACAAAATTAGGTGAAAGCTTCAAAGAGAAGATTCGAAGAGATCGGAGGCGTACAAAGGAAGGACAAAGCGAATAGAATTTGAAGGCCGCGTGCGTTGAAGAGGACATCTGTTGAAGGAGGGTAAAAGAGCCCTTCCACTGTAGACAACAAATAAAAAGAAGAAAAAAGGGGTAAAAAGGGCACTACAATTCATAAATACAATATCAAAAACTCAACTTTGGACATATTTAGCTATCGTGGGCTCTTCAAAGCCAATAATGGACTGAGGTATGTTCTAGTACACCTGAAATTCGATAGGAAATAATTTTTTTTTTTTAAATTTAGTTAAATAATTTTTTTTTTTTAAATTTAGTTTATATAGCACGCTTTATTAATTTTTTTGTAGTTAATTATTTTAAAATTGTATGATATATTATTCATATAAAAGATGATATTTGTAATTTAAGTGTTTATATTATATGATTATCTATTATTTCCATGCACAAAATATGTATTTTGATCATACATATTTTTTTATTCAATAAAATTCACTCATATTATCCAAATTTCATAATAAAAAAATACTCACCTTAAAATTTAATCCACCGTATTTTTAATTTCTAAGTTTGTGTCTACGTGTAACTAATATGATATGTGTGTGTATATATATATATAAAGCATGAGTATACTATCTTTTGAAGCATGAGTATGACTTAGTTGCAATAATCACAACATACATAATCCAGAATCCGCGAGTGAAACATCTAAAATTTGGAACAATTATAAGCAATAGTAAAACCAAGGCAAGAGTTCCACACAATAGACTAATGCCATTCATCAATTCAGATAAATCAACAGCTGATGGTAGAGTATTATCATAGTCATCATCACCAAAATTTGCAGCTTGGAGTATTGTTTCTAGATTTTTTTTATTTTTTTCAGAATTGTTTGGATTGGATTATTAATTCGTTGATTTGTTTTTATTTAAAAAAAAAAAAAAAAAAAAGAACCATCACTTCAACCATTTCTTCTGTCAACTTATTATGATTATTAATCATACAAGTTCACTGAGAATACAAATGTCCTAAATTAAGAACACAAATTTGGCATGAAAACATGTACAATTACCACTCCAAGGCTCATAATTAGCTTGCCTCTCTACTTCAATAGTTCAATGCCTGCTTATTTTTTCCCAACAGGAGAATTATCAATCGGATATCTTTGTCGCGGCGGCCGCCTTGTCCTCTTCCCCCATCCTCTTAGATTGGTTTCCTCCGCCGCCTGCACCTCCTCACATTTCGGTTGCTCAACGGGAGCAGAAGCTCCCATTCGCTTCCTCCCCCGCCCCCTGCTGCTCTTACCACCATTTCTCTGTGACAAACCTGACTGCCAACTGCCACCTGTCTCTCTAATCAATCCTTCAATGAGTTGAATATCTTCTGTCACCTCATTTCTTGACAAGGAAGCAATCCCGGGAAGTACATCTTTTTGGAAATCCTTCCGCTGCCTACCCCTCCGCGCCTGAACTCTCCGCGGCCGTTTTGACAATGTAACTTCCTCTTTTGGGGTGTCTGCATCTGGAGGCACATAGCAGGGCTGCTCTTCCTTGGTTTCCTCCAAATTTAATGTCATATGCTCAAAATAATCCATCTCTTCTAAGGGCTCTTCAATTTCGTTGCTAAGAATCCCTTTATGTGAAGAGATTATGTCAGCAAACCAATTAAGGGATGAGTCGTCCTCTGGAGCATGATCCATTCCATGACAACTGGCATGTTCATGAGCTTGGGATGAGATGGCAACTAGAGCCTCAGCTGCAACTCTGATTACGCCCAAGTCAAGAGGCGGCACCCTATCCGTGTCAACTGTCACCGGTGCCTCCAAATCTATCACATTTTCAGTCCTCATAGTTGGAGAAGCGCCAGTTATTTGAGCTTCTTCTTCTGTCAAACATGTATTTAAATCTATTTGTTGTCTTGAATCACGGCCGTGATTCTGAATAGGACTCGGAGGAGGGGCTTTTCTCAAATCAATTCGGTTCACAAACTGCTTGGAGCATTTGTATAAGGAATCTATTTTCACCTGATGAGAACCTTGATTTTCCTTGGAAGAGTTTCCATTGCAAAGTGGCACTGCTTCTAGCCAATGCAATCTTCCTTGTGAGGGGTAACAAGCCTGTGATTCATCAGTCTCCAACTTATCACGAAAGGAGGAAACATTTGGGTGTGCCACTTTAGCTTTCAGACTGGGAGTTGATGGCATTGAATTGCAATCTATAAGCAATCTGTCACTCATAACTTCAGTGCTTTGCTGAAATGTGACAGAACTTATATCTCCTTCGGATATTTCTATACCAAAAATTGTATTCTTTATTCGTTTCTCCGTTTTAGTCTGATCAGAAGGAAAAATCCTAACTTCAGTCTCACAGGGCTTGTTAAAACCTTCAAGACAAAACCTTCCACCAGCAGACCTTCTCGTTTGCTCTGAAATATATCATATGAACAACCCATTAGTCTAAAATGAAGAAAACTGAAACCTTTCCTAGTCTTACGCTTTATTAGCAGAAAAGAGTGTACTAAAAGAGACTCCAATCCAGATAAAAATAAACAAGAAATTAGACAACTAGTTTCTTACCAGCTTTGAGAGCATTTGTTGACCATTCTTCTCGGGTTTCATTCTTCAAATGCAGATTACTAACTCCTCCATTCTTCTCCATTTCCGGATTTTCAGGGAACTTCTTCGTAAAAGGCCAGACACCTTTGTAACCATTTGCAGATAAAGCCCGCCTTTCTATCTCTTCTTCATACTCTTCGTCATTCTGAATAGGTTCATTCAGGTCAGTCAATCCATTGCTTCTTTCTAACCCTGGCCTCAAAGCACTACTCTTATATCCAGACATTTCACCAATGTGATTGAACAAAAATTTATCTCTTGTCTGAGGACAATTTTCTGCTCCTGACACCATTAAAACTCCTTCTGACTCTTCTCCATCACTAATGTATTCTTCGGGTGGAAGTTCAAGATTGAAAAATCTTCTCTGGGGCTTCTTCCCTCTGGAATCTGAATAGGATTGGCTGATAGCAGATGAACAGAAAGTTGATTGTGATGCCCCTTGTGGCTTTTGATGCTTCAGTAGCTCTTTGCTCTTGAACTCATTCATCAAGTTCTTTTGCTTTTCGTAAAGACGGTGGAGTTCATTGAGCTGATTGAGAAGAGAAAATCATACAAAAATATTTTTAAAAATTAGCTAATAATTTCAAGTACTTGAGTTCGACATTTACATATCATCATAAAGATCAGCAAATAAAGGTTGTGGAATATAGACCTGATGCCGGAAAATTGACTCGTGCTTGAGTATAGTTTGCCTCAATTGTTCCTTATTGCTTCCATGAAATCTATCCAAAACGGGCATTGTTGAGAATATGTCATATTGTTGTTGCCCATTCTTCAAGTTTTTGTTTTCGTGGAGTAGGGACCAGCTACCATGTCCAACCGTGCTACTTAGATTCTGTATGGCGTAATATCCGGGAAAATACATCTTTGACTGGACTTTAGTTCCCATTCCTGCAATTCACTCAAGAAGCATTGCTAAATCGACTTAGAGACCAACAGAAGTAACAGATTTTTGAAATTTATATAGCAAAGGAGGCTCAGTATTGCCAAATCAATCAGCAGAACGACATCATCAGATTGCACATGAAACTTTGAGCAGAAATCTTCGCAAGATTTCAGTGAAACATAAAATTTTCAAGATTTAATGAAACAAAGATTTTTTCAAGAACACTAATCAACTGACAAAGCAGATTTCTTTGTTTATCAGATACAGTAAATCAGTAAGAATCCAACTAAATCGCTATGGTTTTAAGACGTAATTTTGGAAAATTTCACTTCAATTTTAGTTATGTTCATTAATCAAACCACATTAGAACTTCTTTAACCCAGTGTTCCTTACCTTCCATCGAAGTTTTTTGACTGGAAAGAATGTCTTATCCTAAGCTATATGCAACTGAAAATCGCAATTTAAAATTTCAATGACGACGTAGTGCAATATAGTCGCAATTTAAAATTTCAATGATGACGTAGAGCAATATAATGAAGTAAATTCACGAATTTAACTAGTTGTTCAAATGAGCCTACATGGAAAACTCAATTAATCCTTAATCTGCAGACACAATTTGATCATACTCAAACCGCAAACCAAAACTAAGGCACTTGAACTTTTCAATCCTAGAAAGCAAATTTTTCCCCTCTCAAAATCCAAGATCTTGTTGGCTTAAAATCTAAAGGCTCAATGGCTCGATTTGGCAGACATTGTGGTCGATAAATCTAGCAACCCTCTTCCATAATTTGAGCATAATCTAAGTAGGCCATAACCAATGTAACACAAACAAGCTTACAGCCAAAATAACATAGTAACCCAAGCAAGAAACCATTTCTTCAACTGAGATAAATTCAACCCACCAAACCAGGAAAGGAAAAAATTTGGCTAATCAACTTTAACATAAAATAGTGGGCAAAAACATTGCATATAATCAAGCACCTAAGCCATCAAATTCCAAACCAAAATACACAAAATTGAAATTTGAAGACTGAAAATTACCTCATATGGCACAAGATTGATCAGATTTTCTCAACAAATTCACAAAATTTCCCAAAATTGTCATCGACCGAGAAACCAACCAAGCTCCATAAGACCAAATGAACAAAAAAAGCATAAAGACAAGCAACAAAGTGGGAGCTTTAGAGCTGCCATCGAAGAACCAGAGAAGCTCAGATTGCTGTATCTAGGCAAGAGAATATCCAGCAATTCAGATCTGCCGGGGCAGAATCTGAGGAGAAAATAGAAGAAACCCACATCCCCAAACAAAGAAAAAAGAAAGAAAAATCTTTTCTTTTTAATTTCCTTCCCACACAGAAACAACAACAACAAATGACTTGTTCAAAGATCAATGACTTCAAATTTGTCAACTTGTGGTCTGGTCTCTGCCCCCATTTATATTCTATATACCTTGCTTCTCACCTAATGG
This sequence comes from Prinsepia uniflora, assembly GCA_032719365.1. NCBI lineage: Eukaryota > Viridiplantae > Streptophyta > Magnoliopsida > Rosales > Rosaceae > Prinsepia > Prinsepia uniflora. The sequence goes on from CM064875.1 coordinate 61,643,639, forward strand.
CTTTGCCTCCAATGATTTTTTTCCAATTAAATTATTACTTTCTAGGTTTTTGAGGATGTGAAAGATATGGCCTTTTTAATAATTTTTTTTCTTTCCATTTTCTAGATTCTCTCCATCTTCCTTGCTTTTTGGGTACAAAAATATTTATTTTCGGAAAGTACTTAAAAAGATTGAGACACCTGGGTTCACTGAAGCAACAACCTAACAGTTTCCGAAAGCAGCTCATTCCACTTCAATACTCGATCTTCCTCGGAGTGTGTAGTTCACGATCGTTCTTATGTCTGGCACGTATGTACCAGATGACGTTTGCTATCTGAGGTAGGTTGGGGCCTGGTCCACGCTCGTTGAAAGGGGCGTGGATGATTCTTTATCGCTGTTTGAAACTTCTTAATGAGAAAGAATATAGAGAAGTACAGTATTTTTATATTAAATTTGTATTTTGCAATTTTGCAAAGAAATAGATTTGCTTTTTGGACTATTGTTTTTGTTCTTTTGTTATTTCGTCTAATCCTCATCCGGATTTGGCTTGTTTCTGGCATAAAATACGCTCATATGAATTTTGTTATATTTAAATTTGATGAACATTCATAGTTTCAGTGCGTTTAATTTATATTTAGTAAATACATTCATATTTAAATTTGATAAACATTCATTTTGTCTAATCCTCATCCGAATTTGGCTTGTCTCTGATATCTAATTGTGCTGATTTTCTTTGTTGGTAAATACCTTTTATATAGTGCTGATTTTTCTGTTAAATATTCATATTTTTAGTGCGTCTAATTTATTGAATAGTTCTTATGTATGTTCCATTTTTTCGTGTTGCGTACATAAATTTATCTTTAACTTAGTTGAATGATTTTATTACATGTCATTAGTACATATAATTGACCATCATTATGAATTCTTTATCTGTAGATCTTGTGGAAACGTACAACTTGGTTAACAATTTGTTCAATTATTCACTTTTACGTAAGATTTATTACTTAAAATCATACATTTTTAAGTTGAATTGTATATGACCAAAGAAAACTAATAAGCGATTCACACAATTAGATATCAGATTCATGAGCGATTCACACTAGCATTCCTTATAATAGAAATAAAACTCGACATTTGTGAACCGGACTTAGATTTATTACTTGACCAGCTTTGAGATCAAGTAACAAAGTTTACATTAATCAATGACGGTCAGTTATCAACACAATTAGATATCAGACTCATGAGCGATTCACACTAGCATTCCTTATGATAGAAATAAAACTCGACATTTGTGAACCGCACTTAGATTTCACCGGACCTTCCTACGGCCAATGAGCCCAAGAACCTTCTCCCAAAGCCCGACACTTCCCACACTCCTCAAATCAATAACACTTGGGCTACAAGCAGCCACAGTCCAATAACCAGCCCTAATCTCATCTTTCAATTGCTCCTTCTCCCACCCACAATACCCATCAAAAAACCTAAAGTCCCCAAGCTCAACCATATTTCTCTTCACCATTTCAGCTGCGCATCCTACACTCTCCTTCGTCCCATAATACAACCCCTTCATCACCTCATCAAACACCCCACTCCTACCTACCACGTCATCACCGCCCTTGGGCCTCACCAAGAACAGGCCCTCCTCCAGCGGCCCGCCGAAGAATAAGGGCCGATCCGAGAAGGTGCCCTTGACATCTAGGGCCGTGGAGCCCGTTTCCTTGATGGACATAAGGGAGGGCCTGTTGAGTATGATACCGGATGGGCCCAAAGGCCCAGTGGACAACACCAAAATGACCGTCCGTTCGAAAATGTGGACTCCGTCGAGCTTTTCGGTGGCGAGAAGTACGCAGCCCTTTTCGGGCTCGTGAATTTTATGGGCCCATTTATCACCAACGTTTGTGATGGGCTGAGGTTGATCCACCACAGTGTCGAGATCAACAACCAAGGATGTGGGGTCTTTGGGCCTTGATTTTTCTGCCGCTACCAGCTTTGCTCGGAATGAGCGCCAATCGGCATCAATGGAAGGCTTGCTGTCATCATTGGACGGCGGAGATGATCCCATCCGGCAACCTATAATTTGACAGAAACCCATTAATGTAAGAAGAGAAGGAAGAGATTCTGAGTCCGAATCTCCGGAATTTCAGTTTTTGACATGAGAATGCTGCGAAGGGAATTATACATATTAACTACTGAGCTTGCAGGCTACAAGAATAAAACACGAAATCTCTAACTGCATAATAACAAATTAGAAATCTCTACATAATAAAGAATAAAAAATACAACTAGATCAATAATACTAATTACTGGTTCCAACTTAGATGAGAAGTAATAGAACAACATACAAATTATTGGAGAAGGAATGCCAACTCTTTTGGAGTGAAATTGAGTACCGATGGGAGTTGAAGTGAAGGAATTTGAGGTAAGAAAACAAGCTTCCATGATGATGGCTTCTTCTTTCGGATCAAAGCTTCAGAGAGGGCAAGAAATAAAGAGCAGATCATATAGTGATTATAAAATGAGTGAGAATAAACGAGAACCACAAGGTGGTGTTTGATCCAATCCCATTATTCCCACCCCATCCAACTCCACTGTTTTGGATGTAGCTGCCTAACTTCTTTAGGCTTCCAAAGCATGGGCCAATCGGATAGGACTTTACACATGGCACAAAATAACGAACCCCTCCTCCGCCCTCCTTTGTGGGTAATGGGGATGACGTGTCATAATCATACCAAATAAACCATTAACACAAAAATCATTAAATAAAACTGTAGTATGACACAGGATATAATCAGTATGACAATATATTATAGTTTACAAGAAAGCATGATTCATGATTTCATTAAAAAATTACGGTAGGGTAACAACCAGCAACAAAATCAGCTAGAATGATAAAAGGTAAAACAGTAAGACAGTAACAAAAAATTCATTACCCCACTACAAAGAATGAGTGGCCTGGGCAATTGTTAGAAGTTAATTGCGTTTGTGATTTGCCTACAAGTGATACTGTGACGAATGAGAAACAAGCAATGGGATTGGGAATTTGATCCCCTTCTATTTATCAACAAGTATACACATTTATAATGAACAACGGTGGCGTGAGAAGTTTCTCACTGCAAGCAATCTCAAGTGTTTCTAGCTAAGTCTGAGTTAAGCTCACCAAATAAATACCATCTTTGGAAGACATCATTGGCAGTTTATCCACCTATCCCATTGCTAATACTCCGCGCGGACACAGCCGATTGCTTGAAGTCCTGCCGTAGTCTGTCAATCATCTGATATATTTCACCAGATTTAGGGTGTAATTTGTCGAATACGGTAAATTCATGGACTTCATCATCAACCTCGATGCAGCTAGCCCCGGAAGGTTTCTGGACTCCGGTGCTTCTCATTTGCAGCCTCACATTGGCAACATTTGCCCAATCACCAGCTGCAGCATAGATATTTGACAGCATTGAAAAGTTCCCTGGATCAGATGGGTCTAACTTAACTAGGTGATCAAGCACCTCCTCGGCTAATTCCAATGCATTATGCATTCGGCATGCCCCCAATAGGGTACCCCATATAACAGCATTTGGCTCCATTGGCATGCTTTGCACAAGCGTAAGAGCTTCCCTGAGCCGCCCCCCACGACCCAAGAGGTCAATCATGCACCCATAATGCTCAACTTCAGGCACAATCCCATACTCTCTCTCCATAGTATGGAAAGCTCGAAGGCCCTCTTCAACAAAGCCAGCATGTGTACAAGCACATAAGACGCCAATGAAAGTTACTTTATCTGGAAAAAATCCATCTTTTACCATTGTATCGAAAAGTTGAAGGGCTTTCTCACCGTGTCCATGCATTGCTAAGCCTTGCAGCATGGCATTCCAAGACACCAAATCTTTCTTTGCTATCCCACCAAAGACTCTAGATGCTTCCTCCAACATCCCACACTTTGCATACATATCAAGCAACGCATTGGACACTGGAGTATTACACTTGAATCGAGTTCTTTCGATAGAGGCATGAACTTTCCTTCCCAATCCAATCAAACCAGACTCTGCACAAGCAGCTAATATACTAATAATAGCTCCATTATCAGGTTTCAACCCAGCTTCCTCCATTTGATCATAGAGCATAGTTGCCTCCTTTGCAAGTCCCCGCTCAGCATACCCAGAGATAATGATAGTCCAAGGAACCAAGTTCTTGAAGGGCATCTTGTCAAACAACATTCTTGCCATGCCCATATCGCCGGCTTTGCTATAACCCGAAACCAGAGTCGACCAGGACACAACATTCCTCTGGGGCATTCTCTCAAACAATTCAAACGCTTCATTCATTTGCCCAGCCTTCACATACCCATCCATTATTGAATTCCAACTAACCGCATCTCTTTCAGGCATTTCATCGAACAGGTGGCGAGCTTCACCAAGCTCTCCCGCTTTAGCTAACCCACCAATCATGGAATTCCACGATACGGTGTCTCGCTCACACATCGACATAAAGACCTTCTTCGCATCACTAAAACCAATCAATCCACACTTGAAATAAGTATCAATGAGCGAGTTGGGCACAAAGATGTCCGAACCAAACCCAAATTTCTCAATGTGGGTATGAATCATTTGAACCACAGGCAACCAACGTCGGCCCGAACACGCTTTCAAAAGAAATGGGTAAGTAAAATTGTCTGGATAAACCCCATTAATCTGCATATCAAAGAAACTCGCGAATGCCTGCGAGGTCTGCGAGTTGTGAATGTGAGCTCTGATAAGAGTGTTGTACAAATGGACATTCGGGTAGTGAATTTGATTGAAAACGCTGACGGCGAGCGCCATTTGTCGGCAGAGAGAGAAGGCGGCGATGAGTTTGGGCGCCGTGTGGAGGTCTTGGTGGAGATTGGCTTTGAGAATTTGGGCGTGGACCTGCTTGACGTGGCTGAGGTTGGTGCATCTGTGAAGGTCTGAGAGTTTCTGGTCTAAGATTCTTCGTCTGGAAACCCAGGACGGGGATCGAATTGGTACACACATTTGCATCGAAAATTAAGAGATTGAAGGCTTTTTTAAGTGCGCAGGAGGCATTGCAGTTATTATGGTTTGTGGGAAGCAGAGGCTAGGATTTGAGTTTCATTTTATCTGAGACTGAAACAAACTGACTGAGTGTGTGACTGCGGCTTTCGCCTTGTTTTCCGATTTGAGGAGATTGCTGAGCCCAATTTATGCCCACGGCCCAAACTAGATAAAACAATAATGGGCTGAGGCCCACACAACTTGGCTTTTGTGATTATTGGTAATACAAAGTTATGTTTATTTTTATTAAGCTTTTTACTATAGATCCACCAATTACGCAACATTGTGACTCAAAATACCCTAAGAATGGAAATTTGTTCTACTTTGCACTAGAAATGGGTGCAACGTTAGGTTCGCTGCACCACTTAACTGACAGACGAACTAACGACGTTTATGTTGCACATGTGGCATCTACTTCACATCTACTTGGCATCTACCTAACATCTAAGTCGATCTTCTTAGTGGGTAGTTCAAACATTTTGTGCTGAAGGAAGTTTTTTAAAATTAGGGCGAGAATAGTGCACCAGGAAATTGGCGATTCTGACTGACTTGCAACAATGAAGATTGAGAACTGGAGGAGAGTGGAGTGAGGGAGCATCACCGAAGATGCTTCAGTGAGAAGGTTGCGATGCTAAAGACATCATGGACCAATGATAACCCGAGCAGAAGGTTTCTTATTTGTCTAGATCATCGCGTGAGTAAATAATTGAAATGTATTTATTTTGGTTTTCGAAGAATTTTTTTGTGTTTGGATGTAATTTCTGAAACAAATTCTCGGTAATTTTAATTTTGGATGAATTATGTCGTGTGTGCTCTTTATGATTGGAATTCTGCTCGGATTTGAAATATTAGGTCGAATTTACTCAATTTTGCAAGTATTTGCAATTTCATTTCCATGTAACCAATTGTATAATTGTTTGATAATGCAGGTGAAATTTCGAATAGGCCGTGGCAAAGGGTGTGACTTTTACGGGTGGTTAGATCTGAAGATATGCAAAAAGTCAACAATAATAATTATGGGATTGAGCAAGAAGCGTGACATTGGAGAAGAGAAATTGTTGAATGAACATAGGAAGGTGTTTAATCTTTGGATTGCACTTTTTGTTATTTTGGTTTTATTAGTTGGAGTTATGTATGTGGGATGTTATAAGTAGGATGTTATGAAAGATGTAAGCTTAAAGCATGTAAGCAGTTAAGGTAGATGGTAGTAGGATGTTATGAAAGATCTAAGTTATGAGCCTAAATGTTATGAAATAGTGGAATTGATTACTTTGGTTGGAAATATTGTTTCTTATGAACTGTTATGAGACTTGGTCAAGTTAAGTATAGTTGTTTGACCAAAAAAGAAGCCTATCACACTGTGCGTAGAAACTTAACAATTTGAGATTACAAAATGACCATAAATTGAGCATAATATTTCCATTCAAATTTGGACAACTAAAATTGAGTAAAATGACCAAAATGACCAAAAGAACACAAGCAATAAGCTTTTGAAGTCCAATATGTAAAAAAAGGATGCATTGGACTTGAAAGGTTTGGATTACAAAAGCAATTATCACTATTTGTTTCCAAATGAATACAAAATAGCATAGAAAAAAAAAACAATAGCCTAGGAAAAAGGGCCATCTAATAATAGTGGTGGTGGTGGTGCAGAAGCAATTCACATGCCATCTTCATCCAATCATTATTGTCTGTATTTGGTTTTACCTTTGCAAGTGACTTGGTCCTTTTCGCAGGTGACTTGATTCTTCATGCTGGCCTTTTCTACCTTGTCCTTTTGGTTGGTGTTGAGGAAACAAAGGGAGATGAAGGTGTTGGTTGGTCCGGTGAAGAAGCGAAGAGAAATGGAGGTGCTGGTTGGTCCGGTGAGACAGCAAGGGGAGATGGAGGTAGTGGTTGGTCTGGTGAGGCAAGGGGAGATGATGGTGCTAGTTCGTCTAGTGAGGAAGCAAGGGAAGATGGAGGTACTGGTTGGTCTTATTGTAACGACCCGAACCGAGAATAATAATATTTTAATGTAAAAAGACTATTTTGCCCCTAAAGGGGGGGAAACTTTGACTTTTGACCCGGGAAATAATTTGGACTTCGACCCATGACCATGACGTAGGTCGGGACGTCACGAATCCGTAGACAGGCGGCACGCCGAAATCGGAGTTCGTATGAAGAAGTTATGGTCAAGGAAGCGTTTTAGCGGAATTTACGAACCGAGAACAACGGAATAAAATATTAATTTATTATGGGAATCTGTGCCAACTAATATTTAAATCAAACCAATGGATTGGTGACAAGTGTCACCCATCCAAGCCCATACTATTCCAATAAAGCAACATTACACTATTTACCTATTTTAAAATCATTTAATTTTCCCTCCATTTGATCCCAGCCCTTGGATTTCTGCCTAAACTAATCCCAGCCCTCCATCTATTCTGATTTTTTCTTCTTCATGCATGATCTCTCTGTCTGTTTCTCTCAAACACACAAACACATTCAGCCCCCCTTCACCCATGCATCTTCTTCCATTTTCTCTCAAACCAGGGGATCGAACCAGCACCCCTCATCGCACCAGCCAACCACCAACACCACCACCGTCATATGATCATCATCACCCTGTATCACCGGCGACCACCACCCCATTTCCCAGCCCCGAACGGCCGTGCAAACTTAGACCCGAAACACAGAGGAATCGGGTCCAAGAAGCAAACCGCAACATCCACCGCACCTCGGCACAAGGGAAGCTCCAGTCTGCACCGTGAGGACCCCAGGAGCGTAACTGGACGACGGCGAAGCCTGCGGCGGCGACACGGCGGCGGTAAGACCCAAAACCCGAAAGCCCCGTTTTGATTCCCTGTTTCGAACCAACGTGTTGTGATGCTTAGGAATCGATTAATTAGTTATAGACATGTCCTAGGGTTAGATACGAGTTGATTGGAACCAGTTTGGACGTCGGAGACGGCGTGGATCGACGGAGACGACGATCGGACTTTGGCCGTGAGTTTCAGTGACGGACTGGTGAGTTTCTTCTCGTTTTCTTTCTATTTTGAGGTTGTAGAACCATAGAACAGACCTAGACGACCCTATAGGGATGAACCCCGTCGAAAATGGTGGCCGGAATCGTACGGTGGAATCGGGTCAAGCCGTGGGTCGACGGCGACCCGGTTCCAGTCAAACGGGTCTGACCCGGTATTGTAGCATGATGACGTCATCATGCTGACGTCATGATGACGTCATCCTATCAGATGTTGTCAGACCAGGGACCAATCAGAACATGCCACGTGTCACCTGACAAGTGTCAGTGATGACGTCACTGCTGACGTCAGCATGACGTCACTGCTGACGTCAGCATTACTGTAGCAGCGTTGACCCACGCGTTGACCAAGCGCGTGGGGGAGCGTGTGAACAATGATTTTGGTGGAGCCGGTACCATTTTCAAGGTTTCGACGATACGGATCCAATGGAGGTGGTTTCGTGTCGATCGGAGATCGTTAGATTAGTCAAAATGGGGTTTGAAGCACCGGGAGTAGTGCCCGGGATGCGCTTTTGAGGCGGATCTGTTCTAGGGTCTTGGTATTGATGTTATAGGGTCCTTAAGTAACCCTCAGGTATAAAAATATAGGTTTTAGAGATCGTTGAGCAGTAAGGACCGAGTGTGAGTGGGCTGTTTGATTTATAAAAGGCTTGCATGCATAAACTGTTTTACTATTTCCACTTATGATTTCGATGAGTCTTATGAACTGTTTATATATGTTATTACAATATTTTGGGCATGAGACCCGTCTGGATTATATGTGGATTTTGTTTGGGATGTCCGGGGGACATAGGGTAAACTATACTGTTATTGTACTGTACTTTCCTACCTGTGTATATTGTCTCCTCCAGGGAGGGTCGTTGGCCTGGGTGGACCCTGGAGTAGTCACGGGGCCCTGACTGAGTGGAGTTGACCCCCGTTGGGCTGCTTACTCTCAGGAAGGCATGTTCGTATACCTCGGGCAGTGATCGGGATACCGGGAGCTGATGTACCTAGAGAGTCTCGGGTGTGAGACCCTGAGTGGCAACGCGTAGCCTTAGAACCGTGACATCATTTGGGTTGGGTTTTACAGTGCACTGATATGTTAGTTTCTCCTTTCGATTATTATTGTGGTTTTATGGTTATGATATTATGTTTTCACTGCATGCAAGATTTGGAAAACGGAGGGGTAAAACCTTATGATTATTTTATTATTAAATTGATTTCTAAACTGTTATTTTTGGCCCACTCACCCTTGTTTTACTGACCCCTCCAGACCCTGACACGTAAATAGAGGAGGAGGACCCGGAGGAGGAGGCATAGGTTTAGTTTGCTTAGCTGTGCACCTGTACACCCACCTGTGGGTAGGTTGAGCACCGAATAAATGTACTCTGACTATTGTGCTCACATGTTGTATTTTACTTTCCCTTGTCTGACAGTATCGCTTTAAACACTGTGGTTGTACGTTATCTATCTATTTAAGTCTTCGGTTTTTATTTAAGGGTAATTTTGGTATGTTTAGAGTCATTGTCAGACGGGAGCGGGGCACGTCCCCGGGTGGTCCCAGTGGGATTGGGACGGGTCCTGTCAGCTTGGTATCAGAGCATTAGGATTAGTGGTCAGAGTACTAGGTTAGCGGTTTGTACTTTGTACATGGTCGCTTTCGATGTCTTTTAACCTGTTTGCCTCTTAACAGTTGGATATGCCTCCCCGACGTGAACCCCGTGCACGTGTTGACGAGGGCAATGGAGGAAATGGAGACAC